>PVKA01027282.1:0-30709 GCA_004027165.1 Ctenomys sociabilis
GGGGATGACCCGTATTCATCTGGCTCTGCCTTCCGGCCCATGCCCTTCCTTCACAGCAACCTGGAACTTTGGCAGAAACACAGAAAATAATCCCGTGTTGCCCGTGGACTCCTCCCCCCTGCTCTTCCCAGTGAGGAGAGTAGGAACAGCTCAAAGACAAGGACTGGAGAAATGATTATTGCAGTTTCATTTTCTGCTCTGATTTTCCATCTTTGTTGTCTTTTACTGTGACAGTCCCCTTTCCTCGCTCTCTAAGTACTGTTTTTCCTAGGCTAACCCTTTGCTTATAATTTATTATGAAATACGTAGCACAGACAATAGTAATATATGAATGCTTTTGTGCCAATCAGCCCCATTTTATAAAAATCAGTGATATGGTGGTGGCCAGGAGCTAGAGGAGGAAGAAATGGGGAATAATTATTCAATGCAAAGAGTTTCAGTTTTGCAAGATGAAAATGTTCTAGCAAAACAATGAGAATATTGCACACACATGTGTGTGCATGTGTTACTAGGTGTTGAAAGGGCCTTTGAGCTGAGCTACATCTTCAGTTATTTGTTTGTTTGTTTAATTTTAAGACAGGGTCTCACTAAGATGTCCAGGCTGGGCTGGAGCCTGTGGTCCTCCTGCCTCAGCCTCACAAAATGCTGGGATTACAGGCATCCTTCACAGAATTTGGCTAACTGTGCTGATATCCTAGCATTGCTGTACTATGCAGCTTAATAGTCAAGATGGGGGAATTTTGTGCTGTATTTTATACCGTAATTAGGCAATTTTTTTAAGTTGACAGTTCTTTTTACTCCTGAACCACCATCTCTGTTTGCCTGGAAAGACAGATTTCTGCCTACTTAATGAGTTCTGCAAAGTTCTCCTACAATCAAAGACAGGGCAACAGAGGGAAAGGAAGTCATAGGATTTTTCCTACTTGGGGCCATACAAGGGTAAAGATATAGGGGCTGAGGAGATGGCTCAATGGAATAAACATGCTTCTCTGGAAAGCCCAAGGGCCTGGTTCAATACCCAGTTCTGGAAAAAAAAAAAAAAAAAAAAAAAAGGTATATTGTAAAGGGTAAAGATAAAAGCCTACTGAATAGTTGATCCATTGGAGAATATGCCTTGGGAAAAAAATGTTCTTGCTAAAAGGTACTCTACTCCTACCTCGCCTTTTGCCCAGGCTGGTTCCCCACTCGTAGTGATCCTCCTGCTTCAGCCTTTGAGTGCTGGGACCACAGGCTTGTGCCACCACTTCTGGCTGATGAAATGTATATTCAGAAACATAAAAATTATTAAGAGGGACACACAAAAAAAAAGGAAGGGGAAATTGTGGTGTGTGAAGAGCCAGAAAGGGCTTGGTCTAGATGTGCAGTTTTCCTCTTCCTGTCTAAGCTGGTCCCTGGGGTGGCCACCACAGTCTCTGGGAGGTGGGCTGGGTCACGGCTCCAGCAAAACCTCCAAGCTGTGATCTTTGGGGAGATATGGAGGAGCATCAGGAGGAGGGTTTCTGCGAGTTCTAGCAAAGGCCTTGCTGAGGGGAGAAGCGAGTTCCTCTTGTAACATAAAGAACCTGCCAAGACCTGGTCTGGATGCAGATCTGCGACTGGACCTTCCCAGACTCTAGCCAGGACCTTCTCAAAAGATAATTCAGGCCCCCTCCACTGAGCCCACTGTAGTCCCTCGTCGGGAGACAAAGCTGCCCTGGCTGTGGGAATAGCTCAGTGAGAGAGCATTTACTTGGCTACCTGGCACATGTGAGCCCATAGGTTCAAGCCACAGCACTGCAGAAGAAGGAAGAGAAAGGGCCAGTGAGATAGCTCAGCAGGCTAAGCACCTCTTAGGCAAGAGCAGGGACCTAGGTTCAATCCCCAGCACCACATGCCATGCCAGCCCCACCTCTGGGCACATTGATCTGGCCACCAAGTCTGGGTGTGGTGGCCCAAACCTGTAACCCCAATGCTGGGGAGGCTGAAAACAGGAGGATCACTATGAGTCTGAGTTGTATAGTGAGACCATGTACCAAATACATTTTTAAAAAAAGAAAGGAAAAGAAAATGAGGAGGAAGACAAACAGTTGGATGATTTAAATTCATAGTTAAAGGCCATGGCGAAGGGATTAATCTAGCAGCTGGAATGACTCCAGGCAGCCTGGGACACAGCCCTGGCTCCAGGACCTCTGAGCTTTGTCACAGCTGTCTGTCAGATTTGCTCCTTCAGGAAGGCACAGCAAGGGTTTCTGAGGACAGGCAGGGGTGTCTGCACCAGGCACAGTCCCCTGCGGTGTTGCAGTGGAGACTGGCTGGCAGGAAGCAACAGAGCCTGAGGAGCAGCGGAGGGGAGAGAGCTCCAGGGACCTGGTGGTGGCCTTTCTCGCACCTATGGCAAAACAAGCACAGGATTTCAGGATCACAGGACGTCCTGGATCACGAGGCGGGCTAGGGGCCCAAAGGTGTTGAGCAACCTGCCCAAGGTCAGGCAGCTGGTTAGAGCGACTTCAACACTGCACCTCAGGACCTTGGACTCTGAAGCCAGAGCTCTGTCCCTCCTCCCCTTGCTCCGTTTCTCCCCGCCATATCCAGAATGGCACAGATGCTTATGAAGTAGCGTTGCCTGTCAGGACTTGGGGTGTTTTCCCAGGATTCCACCCTTTCTCGGATTCAGTCCCTCCTTGGGGAGCTCCAGCAGCACCCACAGCATGGGGCCCTGGTCTCGTTTCAGTGATGGGGCTCCTTCTCCCCCTCCCAGCCCTCCTGGCTTCCCTGCTCTGGCTCCAGGCTGCAGCACCCGCCACAAGTGGTAAGTGTCCCCCTGTTTTCATCTCCTGGATTTGCTGTGACAAAACACCACAAACTAGGGGCTGAGGATTAATGTCCTCTCTCCCACACCGGGTGCTGGAGGTCCAGAATCAGGCACGGCAGGGTCACGGCAGGGCCGTGTTCCCACTGAAGGGCCTCACGGAGAAGCCTTTCTTGCCTCTTCCAGCTTCTGGCCACCCCTAGCATCTCTGGTGCTCCCAGCTCAGAGCTGCTTCCTCATAATCTCTGCCTCAGCCTTCACCTTCCTTGTCCCTGTGTCCACAGGACACAGGATTCAGCGCATGCCCAGTCCTGTGTGGCCTCCTCTGAACTAACTACATCTGCAGACACTGTCCATAAATAAGGTCACATATTAAGGTGCTGAGTGCTCACAAGTTTGGGGCAGACATTATTCAGTACACTACTTTCTCTTGCTCAGAGAGGGGCAGAGAGATGGCTCAGTGGAATAAGCACTTCCCTGGCAAGCACAAGGGCCTGAGTTCAATCCCCGGTTCCTCCAAAAAATGTGTTCTCTTGTTCAGGAGCCCTATTCCAAACCCCAATATTAGGGGGGGTCCTGCATAAACAAGAAATCCTGCCTCTACCTTTGTTCCACCCTCTTTGCTACCTCAGTAGAGTCCTGTTGGTCACTAAGTGCTTTGATGGATTCACTTAAGGACTCATGGAACCATCTCCCCAGGAGCCAGAAAAATCCCCAGAGCCTAGCATCCCAAGGCAAACTAAGTGATCATGCTGGACATCAGGAATCAAAAGGCAGCTTGACCTCTTGTTAAAGATCAGGGGTGCCCTTTCCATTCTGTGCCTCTTCTGCTTAATTCAGGCCTCTTGGGAAACTTTCCCAAACAATCTTGCTCTCCTCCTGCCTGCTCAGATTTGAGAGGCGAGGGTACCAGCTGTGAAAAAAGCTGATGGAAGCAAAGAGCATCTCAAAGGAGTGGTGTCTGATACCTTTTTTTGTTTCCTTCTTTTGCGCCCCCAAGCACGGAAACCCCAGACTTCAACCATCTCTGATACTGTGAAGCAGGCCAAGGTCCAGGTCAATAAGGCCTTCCTAGACTCCCGAGCCAGGTATGCGACCCACAGGCACACACCTCTGTGCGTTCTTCCCTTCCCTGGCTTTCTTCTCAGGGCAACCATATCCACGAGCCCTCCAAGACTCTGCAGGGACATCTGATGCAGTCTTGGAAGAACTTTCTTGTGTGTGGCTCCTTGTTTCCTTGGGCCACATATGCCAGTCTCATAATTCTGTGCACAGTCAACTAATACTAACCTGGGTCAGCCTCCCCAGAGGTAATACTCCGTCCTGGACCTGGGCACAGGGCAGCTCTCTCGGGAAAGCTGTCACAGACTGGTGACAGACTGGTATGAGGGCAGCTGGAGACAGGAAAGAGAAGCGAGGATGATGTTCAGGTCTAACTTCAGCCTGGGCCCCTGGAGAGAGCTGGAGCATGAGGCGCACCTTATGTGGCCCCAGGGTCGGGCTGGGAGGCATCAAATCACACATGCCACCCGCATGCACCCTTGCCCCCTCAAGCCACACAGCTCCAGTGGCTCACAGTAACCCAGCTGGATTACAGTGCTGACTCCTGAGCACCGCATATGCAACAGCGAGGGGAGTGATGAGCCAGCCCTCTCCTTGCATCCAAGGGACCCAGCAGTTGTCTTCATCACCAGGGCCAGCTGAGTCAGCCTCCTCCACCCAGCAGAAGGCCAGGACTCATGAAATAAGCAACACAGATGGGGCCCCACCCTCAGGGAGCCCGCATTCCTTCCTTGGGAACTAGGGTTAGGGTTAGGGTTAGGATTAGGGTTAAAGGAACCACGGCATAAACAGAAAACAACCTTATTCTCTTACTCAGGCCCTGACAGCAGACCTAGGGATTCTCTTGAGTAAATTCTCAAAATGGGTCCCATCACTCTTTTTTTTCTTTCTTTCTTTCTGTATTTTAGGACAGGATCTACAGGGTCTCACTGCATAGATCAGACTCGTAGTGATCCTCCTGTTTATAGCCTCCTAAGTGCTGGGATTCCAGGCACGGGCCACCACGTCCAGTCTCACACACCGTCTCAGCTCACCCAGGGACAGAGCCGGCACAGCAGGCCCAGGGATCAAAGCTCCAGCCCCTGTGTCTGCCTCAGCAGGCACTTTAAGGGGCTGAGCTATTTGACCAGCCCTTCCATCCCTCTTTTGATGGCTCTTTGGACCTCTTCTAGCCCTCAGAACAGTATCATTTTAGGAATTAAAGACTCACCACTAGAAAACACAGACTGGAGGCTGCTTATCTGCCTGGGATCAGAACTACTTAGGACCTGTGGTGACAGCAGGGAGCCCAGTAGGCTTGGACACCCACCCTTCCTCCTTAGGGCTGAGCCGGAGGAGGGGTGTAAGGAGGGCAACTCCAAACTCCCCTCTTGGGCATTTTTCCAGTCTCTCAGAAATTCAGCTGCCAACTCTACGACCTAGAAAATTCTCCAGTCCATAAAGAAAGCCTCCAGTAAATATAGCCTCTATCTCTGTAAAGACGGCCTCTGGCTATCTCTTTCACTGTCTTTATTCCATTCCTCTGGGTTACTGAGCAACAGCAACAAAATGACGGAGTGGCTATCTCTTAAGTTCTTTTTATGGAGGCTGTAGGGAGGTTAGGATAGGTCTGGACCCACAGGCTGGTCACCACAGCTCTCTACATGCCTGCCTCCCACATACAGTAGTTCCTCCCACTGTGAACCTGTACCTTCTAACACTTTATATAATGACCTGACATGTCATGAACAGACCAGGCACTACAGATTGTGAATTGTATTAAAAAATCAGGTCATCTTTTGCGAGAATTTGAGCCTTTTCCAATATTTCAGTCTCACAGATGTAGAGATCACCTCACAGATCTTCTCACACATGAGAAAACTGAGGCACAGAGAGGGGACAGAGAGCTCTCATGGGAGGACCTTTCTGACAACACCCTGTCTTTAGTCACAACTTTGTCATACAGGAGTTGTGGTTTTTTTTTTTTTTTTTTTTTTTTTTTTTTTTTTTTTTTTTTTTTTTTTTTTTTTTATGCATGAAACTTAAGCGGGGCCTGGGCAGTTGTACAAGATTCTTGGCAATAGGTCAGATGCTTCAGGCCCCAAGCTCCACAGTAGCTCTAGGGCCAGGTCAGTGAGGGAATGGAGGCCCATAAGCATCCTATTCCTAGAATCGTTGGCCCACAAGCCATGTAACATGCCATCTATATATCAGCGTTCCTCAAGTCTGGTTCTGTAGGCTCTGTTTGGTTTGGGGCTTCCAAACGCTCCTGTCCACCTGCCTGCCTATTCTCAGAACCAGACCCATCAATGCTTCACACCACTGTGGCTTCCTGTTCCCAAAAGAGATCTTCCAGAGAAGCCTTAGAAGAAAATTAAAGAGAGCGCCATCCATGTCCCAGGACTTCTTCCTGTGTATGCACTACCTCCCATCAGCCCCTTCTGCAGGGACCAGCGCAAGGTGCCCACTGCTCTCCTCCATAGGCTGAAGACTGCCATGACCTCGGAGACTCCCACCACGAGACAGCTATCGGAGTACCTCAAGCATGCCAAAGGCCGGGCTCGAACAGCCATCCGCATGGGGCAGGTGTGGGAAGAGTCGTTAAAGAAGCTGAGGCCACAGACCCCTTTGACCAATGTCACAGGTACAGAAAACTCACCAACCCTCTGATGGCAGAAAAGGTACATCTCCCCAGAGAAAAGAGCAGAGCCCACCCCCCACAGGCCATGCTCCCTTGTGGTCAAAGATGTCCACAAGGAAGGCACCCCTGTGTCTGCCTTCTTAGAAGGCACCAAGACATGCAGAGGGCACTGTTGGACCACAGCACTTTTGCCAGCAAAGAAACTCAGATCTAGCAAGATCTCGTTGCCAACTCCTCGTGAGGGGACATGGTGCTCTCTGTATAATACCATCTGGTTGGCCTCTGCCTAGAGGGTGCGCTAAAGTCAATAAACATGGGCTCCCTGTTCCAAACCACAGTGTCACCACGGCTATTAGTGGAGGACACACGTAAATCTACTGTGTCAGGTAGATTTTCTGGGATTATGTTGCAAAAGAGAGATCTCTATCACGTTCCAGGTGACACCATGATGACAGCCCGGGTTTGATTTTCTGCCTCTGGCCTGTGACTCAGAACGAGGAAAACACTCAGTTCCTCCGGGGTCCCCTCTGTTTCAGGCTCCAGCCTGGACTTGACTTCGCTGTCTGCCGAGGTGGGCTGCGATGCCCCTACTCCTGTGGTGAGCTGTGACATGAACAGCCCTTATCGCTCCATCACGGGAGACTGTAACAACAGGTGACCTTGGCGGGGGTAAGGGTGCTCTCGCCACGTGCCCAGGCCCGCCCAGCCAGGTCTCTCTGCCTTTTGGGCGTTCCCGGCAGAGCCCACCGCTCCCCCCCCACCCCCCGCCCAATTCCCCGAGCTCTCCGGGACCCCTCTAAAGATTGCACCGCCAGGGCGCGGTTGGAGAATTTAGAGGCCCCTCTGCGCGTCTCCTCTCCCTGGGTCCCGGGGCCGACCGGCCGCCGCGACTGAGGGCGGCCTTGCTGGATTCCAGGAGGAACCCGGCGCTGGGCGCTGCCAACAGGGCGCTGGCTCGCTGGCTGCCGGCTGAGTACGAGGACGGGCTCTCCCTCCCCTTTGGGTGGACGCCGGGGAAGACACGGAACGGCTTCCCAGTCCCGCTGGTAAGGAAAGGGCACGGAGTGGGCCAACCCTGGGTTGTGGGGCGAAGGAAGGACTGGAGGGGAAAGAAGAGGGGTTAGAGGGGTGCACCACGGAGCCCCCCAAGAGATGGAGATTTGCTTCCTGGCAATGTTCCCCCAAAACACCACTAGAGGGCAGCACAGCACAGCCGCGTAGTGGTCGCAGGCCAGCTGCCAGGGATCAGACACCCTGGGGTCCTGGGGCAGATGGTCTCCCTGCACCATCCTGCTCTCATTGACCCTGCCCCAGCCCCTGGGGTGCGTCAACTGTCGTTTGCCTGGAGTCCTATTTGTTAGCCTCATCTGAGTTGACAGCCCCTCTCCAGAGACCCCTCTGCTGTGCCCAGACACCCGGCACCTCCGAGGCGCTTACTCCTCGGTCAGCCTGTCTTTGTTTTCTGGATCCACAATGCAAAGGACATTGCCTTGCACACCCTCAAGCCACACAAACCTGGGCTCAGTCCCATCCTTGCTTCTCTATAGCTGTAAAACCTGGCATGTTGCCTACATAGGGTTCAGTCCCCTCCTCTACAAGGTGAGATAATGCCACCAGCTTCACGGGCACTTCTGGGAATGCTGGCATCTATTACATCAGAAGGACTCAGTAACTGAACTTGGATCCTCAAAGCACGTCTTCCTGCGTTCTACCCTCCCCTTCTCTCTCCTTCTGTAGGCCCGGGAAGTATCCAACAAGATCATGGGCTATCTGAATGAGGAGGCTGTTCTAGACCAAAACAGCTCCCTCCTTTTCATGCAATGGGGTCAAATTGTGGACCACGACCTGGACTTTGCCCCTGACACTGAGATAGGGAGTAGCGACTTCTCCAAAGCCCAGTGTGATGAGTACTGTATCCAAGGAGACAACTGCTACCCCATCATGGTAGGCCTTGTCACTGGATGTCCCTGACCAGTCCCTTGCCCATCCTGATCTAGCAGACATCCCTGACCCAAAGGCTGGTCTCTCTTGGTAGATTTGGGTATGAATCTGACAGTTTTCCAAGCCTCACACGTCTGTTCACTCACCTATCCACTTACTGAATTATTAGACATCAACCAACTGTGCTGCGCCAGACAATACACCAAGCCCTGAGACTCAAAAGTAAGACGCCATTTCTGTTCTCAAGGACAAAGGCCAGTGGAAAATGAGTGACCTAATGAGAAAATGGGAAGCTTGAGGAGAGTGGCCTACAACCTGCCACCCAGCAGTACTGGTGCCTTCTGGAATTAGAAAAAAAATCTCATGCCTCCCCCACCCCAGACACTGAAATAGATTTTTATATTTCACCAAGATTCAGGTTCATGATGGATGTGAAGCTTGTGGAGTGCTGCTCTAGGTCATCCTGAAGGCTGATGTCATCTCCCAGAAGGAGATGAAACGTCACGGCTGGCTCTGGGGGCAGGGATTTACAGGAATGTACAGCTGGAAGAGAGGGACTGGTGGTGGTACACTGTTTCTTCTTATGTGTGGATTTTGCAGCTAGAGAATTATTTATTCACCCAGATAACAAATCACAGCTATGTGCTGTGGATATGAATCTCCCATTCTTTTCCCTTCCAGTTTGGGCAAGTTTCTTAATCCTTTCAGGCCTCAGTTTTCTCACATCCAAAAATGGAATGGCATTGTCCAGCATTCACCATTTTATGAGCACTAAAGTGAGATGCCTGGTCCATGGTAGCTTCAAAGTAAAGGAAGGGCCCTTATTGTTAAGAGTGATTACTAACAACTCTTTCCCATATCACGTGTTGGGTCCCTGTCCAGGGATTTCACGACACTGTCCCTTACCAGAAATCCAGAGCCTTCTCTGAAAATGATGGCTCAGACTTTGACACAACAGTATAATGTCAGCAGGGGGCGTCTGCCCTCCTTGTCTGGTGCAGAGGTCCCAGGGAGGCACCATCAGCATCTTTGCAGCCAGATCTGGAGAGAGGCTGGGGCCCAGCTGTGCTCTCTGCCCACCCGTACACCCCAATCTCTCCGCAGTTCCCACCCAGTGATCCCAAGGTGAAGACTCAAGGGAAGTGCATGCCCTTCTTCAGAGCTGGGTTCGTCTGCCCAACACCACCCTACCAGTCTGTGGCCCGGGAGCAAATCAACGCCCTCACATCCTTCCTGGATGCCAGCTTGGTGTACGGCCCTGAGCCAAGCCTGGCCAGCCGCCTGCGCAACCTCAGCAGCCCCTTGGGTCTCATGGCCATCAACCAGGAAGTCTCAGATCACGGGCTGCCCTACCTGCCCTTTGTCACCACGCGGCCGAGCCCCTGTGAGCTCATCGGCACGGCAGCTGGTGTACCCTGCTTCCTGGCTGGTGAGTGCAGGCCTGAAGAGAACAAGGGTGCTACCGCGGGAGGCTTTGCCGCTGTCTTTGAATTTTTTTCTAGAAAAATGAACCAAACCACCGCTGTCTGTGGCACTGGTCCAGGATTGGCAGGAGGGCTGGATAAAAAAAAAAAAAAAAAAAGTAATCTGAAAATATGTGTTTACTGTAGCACAAAACAAAATAAGGAAGTTAATTTAAAAAAAAATACACCCAACCCCACCATACAACCAATGAACATTGTTAACATTGTGTTGCCAATCTTTCTAGGATTTATTCTGTCATAAATATGAGCTTATATGATTAGGGTCCCACTGTAAATAATGCCCGGATGTCTTCTCATGACCATATCCTATGGCAGTCACTATTCTTACAGGAGTGTCCAACCAACAGCCCCCAGGTTGGACACAGCTGGCCTACTTGGGCTACACTGAGTGAAAAAGAATTGTCTTGGGCCACATATCAAATATCTAATGTAGTTAATGTATACAGGTAACAAAACTTCTTTTTTAGATATTTTTATTATAGAAAAAGAAATCAAATGCCCCCATGAGCCACGGGTTGGATATGCCTGTTAGATTAAGAAGAGTGGATGCAGCTAGTAAGACTTGCCTTGTAGCTCGGATGCACTCCATACAGCCATATGCCCTTTGGTCCTCTTCTGTCCCCAGCCACTCAGATGAAATAGCAGGCCACTCCATAGGCCAAGCTGTCTGGAAGATTGCTTGAATTTCATGTCCATAGTTCTTCTTGGAGCTTAGAGACTGCAGGGAAATGTGATCTTGTGGGACATCAGATCTTCAACACCTAACTGCCCATCCCCTTGCTCCTCTCTTCTTCCCAAAGACCCCCATCTCCAGATTCTTCTCCCTTTATTACCCAGAAGAATTCATTTCTAAAGCCTTCAAGGTTGCCCTGCAAAGCAAAGGTGTACTCTCCTTGATTTGAGCTGCCCTTCTTATGAGGTAATTGTGTTTTTATGATCAAAATGTAACTGAGTGTGCTACCTGCAGTCTTCACCACAACTGTGTGGGAGGCTTTTCAATTGCCATTTTCCCAGATAAGGATACTGAGGCTCAGGAAACGTTAAGTAACCCAACAAAGGTCACACAGCTAAAATGTATGTGTACACAAATGAGACACAAACCTAGAATTGCCACTTCTGTCCCACCATCTGACTTCCCTTAAGTTGCCGAGGAGAGTTCAGGGGAGGGTCCTTTGGGATGCCGTTATCACTCTGTGTAGGACCCTGGGTCTTGGTGCTCCTCAGGTAGATCTGACCTTCTTGCCTTCTGGGCTCACAGGAGATTCCCGGGCCTCTGAACAGATCCTGTTGGCCACTTCCCACACCCTCCTTCTCCGCGAACACAACCGACTGGCCCAAGAACTGAAGAGGCTCAACCCTCAGTGGGATGGAGAGAAACTCTACCAGGAAGCCCGGAAAATCCTGGGTGCCTTCATGCAGGTACAGAGACTATGACACCCCGCCCCAGCCACCTGTCCTGCTCCAGCTCCATCTGTCCATCCTGTTTGCCTCACTTCCCCTACCCTTTCCTCTCCCGCAGTCTCAGTCTTTCACACCCTCTCTTCTTTCATTTCTTTGGCTCTTCTATCCCAAAGCAAATCCTTGTTTTTGTAGTGTCAATCTGAAGAGCATAACCTGCAATGGTGCCATGATGGGATCCTAGCTTCGCCACCCCTGCCGCTGGTACCTGGCAGTGACTTGGGCCTTTTGATTTCACTCTTTTCCTTTTACATTCTCTACCCCTAAGCCACATGAAGACTACTCAATGGGTTGGCTGATTGACTAACCTGAAGAGTCTTGACAAGGTTGGTAGGCTGATGTTAACCATACATATACTTTTTTAAACGTTTTATTTTCAAATAATTACAGCTTCTCAAGAAGTTGCAAAAATAATGCACAGAGGGATCTGTGTGCCCTCCATCCAGCCGTCTATAACAGCAAAACCAATGTTGACCAGGGAGTTAATGTGGATGCAAACCAAGGAGTTTGTTCCAGTTTCACCAGCTATAAACACAGTCATCTGTGTGGGGGGACATGGGTGCAAGTGTGTGCAGCTTTATGAAAACACCATAAAAAATGACTTAGCTACATGAACAAGACTCTCATGCCACCTTTTTACAGCCACAACTACCCTCACCAAATGACACCTGGAAAATGCTAATCTGCTCTCCTTCTCTGTCATCATGCTAGTTCAAAAATGCTATATAATTGAATTATGCAGCATGCTTCCTTTTGAGGGGAGCTTTTTGCATTAAGCACAATATCTGTGGGATTCAACCCACTCGTGTATCAATAGTTCTTTTATTGCTGGCTAGCATTCCATGGTGTAACAACTCCTCTATTGGAGGATCTTATAGTTTTCAGTTTGGAAGAGGGATTCCTTCTTCAGCCTCTATCTTGTAGCTTCTCCAGTACTTATGGGTTAATTTCTCTATATCCATCCTTTTGGGAGTAAGATAGTGAGGTGGAATATCAGCATTATTTTAATTTGTATTTCTCAAATGACCAAAGATGTTTCACATTATTTTTTTTCATGTATTTATTGGCCATTTGTATTTCTTCATCTGAGAAATGTCTGTTCAGTCCAGATGTCCATTTTTATTGAGTCCTTAAATTGGGGAGGGGAGTGTGATCTCATTTTTCAAATTTCTTTATATTCTAGACATTCGTCCTTTGTCTTTTTGATTGCCTTTAAAGCTTTTTGTATTCCATTCCCAGAAATTTAATTATAATATGTCTTGAAATGAACGACTTCACATTTATGCTATTTAGACTTCATCCAGCTTTTCTCTCTATAAATGTATGTCATTCACCAATTCAGGGAAATTTTTAGGCATTATTTCTGAAACACTTTTTCAGTTTCACTCCCTTTCCTCTCTACTTTGAAACTCCAAACACTATGAGCACTAAAACTTTCTCTGAGGCTCTGGTTTGCTGGAGGTTTTTTCATTTTGTTTCACTTTGTTTGCCTGCTTGATACAGTACTAGGGATTGATCCCAGGAACTTCTTACTAAGCTATACCCCCAACCTTTGTTTTTAATTTTTGAAACAGGGTCTTGCCAAGTTGTGAACCTCCTGCCTCAGTGTCCCAGAATTCTGGGATCAGAGGTGTGTGCCACCCCACTCAACTGAGATATTTTAAATCTATTTCTCTCTGTTCAGCAGTTTGAGTGAACCTTGCTGTTCTGTTTTCAGCCCCACCCTCTATCATTACCATTTTATTATGGTGCCTATCCAAATTTGTTTTTGATTTCAGGTATGATAGTCTCAGTTTCATGATTTCATATTTAGGTATTTACTTACTTACTTATTTATTGTGTTTGGTACAGGGGCTATAGGGTCTCACCGCACAGACCGGACTCATAGTGATCCTTCAGTTTTCAGCCTCCCAAGTGCTGAGATTACAGGAGCACGCCCCCACACCCAGTCTCAATTGCTGTCTCAGTGTGTCCTGGGGGCAGGGCCGGCGTGGCACACAGGATTGAACCCTGGCTGCTATGCTCTGCCTAAGCAGACGCTTTAATTCACTGAGCTATCTGGCCTTCCCTAATTTCAATTTTTAAAGTAACTTATACTTCTTTACTAAAATATTGAGGTTTTCTTTTGGTTTATTTGTTTGTTTTTCAGGAACATCTGTGACTATTGAGGGATTTTTAAGGTGGCTACTTTAGAATCTTTATCAAATAATGCCAGTATCTGACTCACATCGGTGTTGGCAGCAGTTATTGTCTTCTCTCACTCAAAATTTGATCTTCCTGGTTCTTGGCATTAGAGGAGATTTTCAGTTGTATCTTAGACATTTTGATTCTTGTATCTAATTTTTTTTTTTTTTTTCCTGGTAGAACCAGGGATTGAACTCAGGCCCTTGTGCTTGCCAGGGAAGCGTTATTCCACTGAGCCATCCCTCAGGCCCCTTGATTCTTATATTAGCAAATGCTAGAACCTATTTAAATCTACGTGAGCATGTCATTACCTTATTCAGATTTAGTGTGTAGGTTCTGGTGTACTTTTATGGGTTTTCGTTCCAGTGGCAGCCTGGCTTCCTGAGTCCTCCCAGTGTCGTCCTGGTCCATTTCATCCCCCTTTGTATTCTGAGCTTCCCACTCCATCGCTACTGGTGCTGTCTGCAGGGCAAGAAGGTCCTTTCCTGGCTGCCTGCTGTTGCTAAGCAACTTCCTAGAGAAGCAGAAACCACCTGCCTGGGTCTCCTTGGTGAAAAGCCAAAGCTAAAGAGCAAAGAAACACTGGGCTGCATTGTGGCCCAGACCACAGACTGACCAGATTAGCACCAGACCAGATTAAGGGGCAAAGGCTTGATATTATCAGTTTGCTGACCTTAATTTTTGACTGCTTAGCTCTCTCAGGGGCAGGTTCTTTAGAGCTTCCCTGTACAAAAGTTTAGTCCTTCCCACACCCTTTCCTCATGACTTATTTTTCCCTTCAGATCATCACCTTCAGGGACTATCTACCCATCGTGCTGGGTTGTGAGATGCAGAAGTGGATTCCCCCCTACCAAGGCTACAACGAATCTGTAGATCCCCGAATTTCCAACGTCTTTACCTTTGCTTTCCGCTTTGGCCACTTGGAAGTGCCTTCTACTATTTCTCGCCTGGATGAGAATTATCAGCCCTGGGGGCCAGAATCAGAGCTGCCTCTGCACAAACTCTTCTTCAACACCTGGAGGATGGTCAAAGATGGTAAGGCCTGCTGGGAAAGTGCTCCTTTGGCCCGTACCCTCTGCACTCCGCTGATAGGGCAACCTGGCTTAGGAGTTAGTCCCCATGCAGCCTCCTGTATGAACTTAGGCCAGTGAATTCATCTCACTGAGCCTCAGTTTCCACTTTTGTGAGAATGAGGACAGTCATAGTACTCAACCCATAGGATGGTCCAAAAAATTAACTGAGGTAGACTTGTGGAGCAAGGTGCCCTACAAGGGTTCCTAACACACAGGAAGTGATTGATAAATTTTAGTTGCTGCTATTTCCTTCCTGCTTCTAAGCTGTCTAGGGTTTCTCTGCCTCCACTCCCTGCCCTTAGCCTCTCTGACCTTTGGAGAAAGAATTCATGGGTGTGGCAACTAAGCCAATCTTCCCTGCTCTCCTCCAGAGCTGTCCACCTCCTTGAAGTGCCAAAGGTTGGAAACAGCCTTCGTTTGTCCTGGACTGGGGCTGACTTTCCTTATGGTCTGACAAGCCAGGGCCATTTCCTAAGGCTCCTGCTGCCTTTCCCTGTGCTACAGTGTTCCCAGGAGATTAAATGGGAAGCAAAGGAGTTAAATCCATGCACTAGAATTTGAGGGTGCCATCATATTCATGCTGCCATCCCATGAACACCCTTTCTGCCACCAGAGTCAGGCAGCCTAAGCTCCCCTTGCCTGAGCATGTTCAACTAATACTTCTTTAACCACAGAAGGTGTCCATGCCTGACTCCCACCCCAAACAGGGCCTCTGGGTCTCTCTTTGCAGGTGGAATCGATCCTCTAGTACGGGGCCTCCTGGCCAAGAAGTCCAAGGTTGTGAATCAGAATAAAATGATGACAGGAGAGCTGCGCAACAAGCTCTTCCAGCCGACTCACACCATCCACGGTTTTGACCTGGCTGCCATTAACATCCAGCGAGGCCGGGACCACGGGCAGCCTGGTGAGTGGGCCTGGGGTCAGGGCTGGCCTAAAGAACTCTTAGCTGCCTTCCGGGGTCCCTGGAACCTCTTCCCAGAAACCCAGGTGGCTCTGATCAATTCTGAGCAAAGGACTGGCTGGTTTATAAAACCTACTTTGCAGCCATAGCATGAACTCTTATTCTCCCTCATCAGAGATGCAACCACATCCTGGTACTGTCTTGGAGTTCCTTAGATGAAATAATAGATCAACAAAATCCTAGAACAAGTTAAAAGCCCTGAAAAGGATAGAGAAAAGCCAATGACTGTTGACATTTTCTTCTGTACCCATGAACAGCAATTGAATGTAATTAAGATCAGACTCCTGAGTTCAAATCCCAGCTGTGCCATTTCCTAGTCATGGGACCAGGGGCAAGTCACTTAACATTTCTGTTCCTTAATTTACATATCTGTACAGTGCTTAGAACAGTGACTGGTCCCATTTAAGTACCCAGAAAGCTGCCAGCACCACCCCACCTTGCCAAGACCAAAGTACCAGTAGCCAGTATCCCTGCTGCTCCAGAGGCTATGTAGCCAGATTTTCTGGGCCTAATGGAGCTGGAATGGGTATGTCCTCAAATAAGACAATAAGCAGGAAGTCCCTACCATGAGACAGCCTCAGCCTCCCACCCTAGGGTACAACTCCTGGAGGGGCTTTTGTGGCCTCTCTCAGCCGCAGACCCTAGAAGAGCTGAGTGCTGTGCTGAAGAACAAGATGCTGGCCAAGAAGTTACTGGATCTCTACGGGACACCTGACAACATCGACATCTGGGTGGGAGCCACAGCTGAACCCCTGGTGGAAAGGGGCAGGGTGGGGCCTCTCCTGGCCTGCCTCCTGGGCCACCAGTTCCAGCGGGTCCGTGATGGAGACAGGCAAGTGAAACCTCTGCCCCAGGAGATGGGAAAACCCTTTCCCTAGGAGTCTGTCCCAGTGTCCTGCACAAGGACTAACTCCTCAGCATGAGTGCAGCTTCTCGTGTTCACAGTGACCTCCCTTGTCAGTGCGCGGAGGGGCCACCAGCCAGACCACACTGACACCCTGCTTCTTTCTGTCTGTGCAGATTCTGGTGGGAAAACCCAGGAGTCTTCACAGAAGAGCAGCAGGCCTCCCTGAGGAAAATGTCCTTCTCACGCCTTGTCTGTGACAACACCCGCATCACCAAGGTCCCCCTCAACCCATTCCGGGCCAACAGCTACCCCCAAGGCTTTGTGGACTGCTCTGATGTTGAGGAGCTGGACCTCTCCCCCTGGGCCTCAGAGGAGAATTAGAGGCCTAGGCTCCTGGCCTCCCACATTGCAGAGCAAAACTTCCTGTGGCCCACGATGGCACTTCATGCACACTCAGTGGCCTGGTTCCTTCGAGCTGTACACCCCAAGCCCATCCGTCCATTCAGCCTGTCCTGCATCCACCCAATGAATGGCTTGCTCAAGTCTAAGGGCAGCTGTCCTGGCCTGTGCAGTTGTTCTGCTTGGTTTCCATCCCTCCCAACCCAACCTTTCCAGGCCCACGGAAATCCTCCCTTCACCATGACTTAGGCCTTTTGAGATGCCCTGCCAGTCTGGCTTGGTGGATGTCTGCCAACCTCTTCCCTAGTAAGACTGGCTGAGGCTCTGGCCTGTGAGCTGTCTCTGGTGCCCACTTCATCCCAACCTCAGATGCAGCCCTCCTCTTCCTCTAAGGAGACTGGTCCTGCTCCTCCTGTCCTCCCAGGCTAGATCGCAAGTGTCTGAGCATGCATGGCGCTCGGCATGGTGCTCCACACTAAGCACTTGGTAAACATCGATGATTGACTAAGACGCTGGTGAAGACCCCATTTCTTTCTGAAGCTGGGCCTTGGAATCATCACCAACTAAGTAACTACAGATTTACAGTGAAGATGTGGCTTTTGTCCAAAGTGTTGTGTTCTTGGGTCTGCAGGGGGTTCCAGGAGTGAGCCGCTGAAGAAGGGAAGAGGTGAGGGCACCTGGGGACATGAAGCAGTGGGGTGGCAGAAGAAAGCTGGTTGAGGGGGTGCCTAGGGACCAAACAAGAAGGACAAACAAGCCTGGATTCCCCTCCTGCTAAAATGTATTTCTTTTCCAGCCATCTGAGAAACACCCTTCCCTTCCAGAGCAGTGCTTGACACTTATCAAACCACCAAAGGGGCAGCTTAAGAATGTTCTTTTGGCTTCTCACAAACATACATTCACACACCTTATTCTTTTCTAATGGCCCCTAAGTAAAGGCAGTCCAGATCCCCTGACTTGTGGGACGTGAAAAGGAGACACTTAGCTATATCCCATAGGAAGAGCCCAGGCAGAAGTCCAGGCTGCAGCCTGTCTCTGGTGCCCACTTCATCCCAACCTCAGATGCAGCCCTCCTCTTCCTCTAAGGAGACTGGTCCTGCTGTGCACCCTGGTGGCAGCCTCGCTTTCCCCAGAGACCCTGAGTACAACCTTTGGCTCCCAGCTTTGGTGCCCCTCTTCCTTGTGCAGAAACCTGGGAGGATTGTGGGGGAATCTACCAGCCAGGGGTCCACAGCCAGGCACCATGCTAGGAGCATGCACTGGACCTGAGCTCAGCCATCTGCTGTCCCTACTGCTCAGCCTGATCACTTGAGACTTGGACTGAGGAGTCTACCAATGTGAGCCTCTGAAGCACTGTGCCAGACTCTGGGGATGCAGGAGCCCAAGGTCTCTGTCATGGGGAGCAGCCTCCCCACCAGACCCTGGCTCTTTCACTCCCACAGGGTAGGGTTTTCATGCCCTTTGCTTCTCCGCACCTGACAGAATAAACACTCAGCAAACCTTTGCCATAGAATGAACAAACATTAGCCCCTGGTGACCACATCGGGTTCTGCAAGGTGGCAGTGGCAGGAAGTGAGGAATGAGGGTCTGCTCAGTGGGCGACCTGCCCCTGCACTTCCAAGAACCATCTGCCCTGCATGTGTGAACAAAGGAGGGTGCCCTGAAGTCCTCAAGGTGCCCTGAGACACAGACCACACAGGCTCAAGTTCAGGGCCTACTCCCTTCACAGACAGACAGAAATCACCATCCTCTGTCTTTTATTATGTAAACATCAGGTACAAATAAATGGTACAGAAGGACCCACAGGCTTACTCCTCTCCAGGAAGAATCCTGCAAACAAGAGAACAGAATAAGACAAAGAAAACCTGGGACTGAACCCAGCCAGCGAGGGCCCAGAACTTGGCCACATGGCCCAATCGCTAAGGATTCCAAGGGCCACTGGTTCACCCCTGCTACCCGGGACACAGTCTCTATGCAAGCTCCCAAGGACACCAATGGTATTGGTCCTGCCACTTGAGTTTCCCATGCCTAGTACAGTGTCTCACATACAGTAGGTGCTCAGTGAATGAAGAACTACAGGATGCAAACGGGCCCTCGAAGGAGCCATCACTGCTGTTTACAAGGAAGAAAACTCGGTTTAGGGAGATTAAGTAGTTTGTCCAAGGTCACGCAGCTCATGAGCTGCAGAGCCAGGATGTCAGCCTGAGCTGTTCTCATCAATGTGCTCTGCTGCTTTCAATACACTTGAGAGCCCTGCATGCAGCAAGTACACACTCACATCAGTGACACACATAGCACATAAAATTCTACCCATCTTCACAGATGACCCACGCTGTTTCATATGCCAGACACACATGCACACATACAAGCACATAGACATACACATATGCATGCACTCAAGTACACACACACACACACACACACACACACACACACACGAATGCCCTGTTCAGCACCCTGAACAAGGACTGGAGCTCCCCACTGTACCGAGTGGCCAGCCCAGATGGAGCCCTCATGACAGCCTGCTCTCACCTCCCCTCTAGGCCTCCCTCCAGGAAGCCAGATCCAATGCAGGGAGAGTGTTGCACTTGACAAAGTCCCGGGGGAAGGAGTTGGACATGAAGATGTTGTTCTTGGAGACAGTGGTGATGGCCGTGTTGTCACAAATGATGCGGGGCAAGGAGATCCTGGCCAGCGCCTGCCGCTGTCGCATGCTGAACACACCGTCGTTCTCCCACCAAAACCTGCAAGGGGCATCACGAACACCATGTGCCTGGGGGTCACTGGGACGCTGGGTCCTGGGCCGGTGGGGGTTGCCTGGCTTGAGTTGCTCCCTGAAGGCAAGAGGAGCATACGAGACTCTGCCCTGTGACCCGGGAGCACTCCAGGCCACGGGAAGGCCCCCTGCCCACAGCAGAGTTCAGCGTGGCCACCTGGCTGCCTCCACTGTTGCAGCACAGTAGCAGCCAGGTCCGCCCTGCGGCATGAAGTCCTGTGCACAGAGCCGGATCCACAGGCACTGGGGAGAGTCCCGGAGAGCCAACGGGGCTGGGTGAGAGCTAGACATGTAGATGTCAGAGCCACAGTGAAGTGGCACAGAGAGCAATCATGGGAAAGCTATGCTGGGACTATTCAGTGGTGACTGACATTTCTATAACTGTTCACAAAAGCAGAGAAAAGAAAGTGCCATTCCTCCTGCCTTCTGTCCTTCACAATCAGAGTTCCAGTGTCCTCCATGCTACACCCCCACAGGTTCAGGGCATACTGGGGTGACATGGAGCTTCCCTGGGACACAGTGGAAAATAAGTTCAAGGAGAGCCTGCGGCCCTCCGGCGCGCCTGAGTTGCCCATGCCCTCCTCACCGATCACCGTCCCGAAGCTTCCTGAACTGGGTGCCAATGAGGCAGGCGAGGAGCTGGCCCACGCGGCCGTTGGGCTCGAGGGGCTCGGCCACCCCACCCATCCAGATGTCAATGTTGTTAGGCGTGCCATACTGCTGTACCAGCTTCCGGGCCAGGTCCAGGTTCCTCAGAACTGAGCCCAGCTCACCTGCTGTTTGAGGCTGTGGAAGCCCACAGAAACGCCTCCACGCATTGTACCCTGTACAAGGAAGGGGACAGATGACTATGGGCAGGTCCCTCTGCTTTTGCAAAGTAGGGGAGGCACTGAGAGCCAAAGCTACAGGCAGAGGAACCCTAAATCCTCAGCTCAAGGCCTAGGGAGGTGCCTGGGGCTCCTCCAAGCGTCACTGTCCTTCTCTTGCCCTCCCATCATGTCCAAAGTAGGAGCATCTCACTATCTTCTGTATACAGCCCCATCTGTATGATTCAAGAGGAGTAGGGTGTGTCACAGAGGCTAGCCCATAACACACACACAAGTCGTAGGGGTAGGCTGGTCTGGGCCCAAGTTCTGGATCATCCCCAACTTGGCTAGAACATCTAGCCCAGTTTGGAATGTCAGCCAGCCTACGTACTCATCAGTCAAGTGGAGGTGGCAGTCTCTTCCCCTCAGACTCATGGACAGGGAGCATGACCCACGGTGGAGAGAGCACTTCAGGCTGTGCATTACTTTTACTAGGATGCTGTCATAGCTCAGAGGGTCACATCTTGCAAAGGGACCCCAGAAAAGCTGGGAGTTTACCAAAGGGGCCCAGGGAGAGGGAGGGGACTGGACTTAGGTAGCTTCCTGAAAGCAAGGTTCTGGGGGACAGGACTCCTCTGAGCCCACAGCTACCTCCACAGAATGGAGGACCATCTTGGCCATTTACAATTTATCCACCCTGGTAGGGACACCTTACAGGCCAGGTAAAAACCACATAAGACACTGTCAAGGTGTTGGGGTGGGGAAGTATTGAGTTGCCTGGGACACTGGAAAGGGTAAGGCCCTCAAATAGAAGGGAAGCCATGGGCTACCTGGGGCTTAGGGGTGAGAAGACTCCCTCAGGTCCTCACCTGGGAGGCCGTGGTCCCGGCTGCGTTGCATGTTCAGAGCCGGCAGGTCCAGCCCGATCCTCATGACCTGCTCGAAGAGTCGCTCCCGGATCTCATCCACCACTATTTGGTTCTGACGATTCAGCTTGGCAGGGGTGGCCATGAGGCCTCGGAGGATGGGGTCGATGCCCCCTGGGGACAAGAGAGACAAACTGGAAGGGAAGGTTCCTCTCAGTGCCAGAGCACAGGCAGAAGTGAGAGCAAGTCCATGTGGGTGACCACGGTAAGCAGCTCCTCTGGGGCACTACATGACCCTTGCGCGCACATCAGACGTGCAAGGCTGGGATGCTCCTAGGGCCTGGCCTCCATGACACAGTCACCACACGCAGGAGGGGCCCAGCTCCCTCTGCACACCCTCTCCACCCCGCCTTTTATACTCAAGTCTAAAAGCAGAGTCAGGTACACTGAGACAGAAAAGTTACACTAGGTCCTGAGGGACACAAGGAAGGAGGAGCTCCCCACACCCTAGCTGCCTGCTCCCCCACAAGCTGCCTGCACCCTACCTTAGGCTTCCAGCCCCCCTTCTCTAGACCCAGGTTCCACTCACCTTCTAGCACCACCCTCCAAGAGGCAAAAAAGACCTTGCTGAGTGGCACACGGGGATTGGGCTCCATGGGCCGGTACCGACTATCCAGGCGAAACATGAAGGGTTGGATAAGGGTGTGGCCATAGCGAAAGGCATTAGTGAAGACATTGGAAATACGCGGGTCCACTGATTCATTGTAGCAGCGGTACCTAGGCAGGTACTTCCTCATGGCCGCTGGCCCCAGCACCAGGGGCAGATAGTCACGGTAGGTGATGATCTGAAGAAAACCATTGTAAATAGCCTCTCACTTCACTCCCTGCAGTCTCTGCCTACTCCTGGTTTGGAGGATCCTTCGCATCCATCCATGGCCAGGGAGCTGCCTCCCCCGTGCCAGATCTAAACCTAACACAGCAGCACTATGGGGCATAAACAGAGCTCTACCATTTGCTGGCTGTGTGAATTTGGGTCACTGATTGACATCTCTGAGCCTCAAGTGTAAAATAGGCATAATTATATTACCCTCTGCCTTAGAGAATTAAATAGTAAAGCTCTTTATTATAGCCATTGCATTAACCTCCTTCCTGTGAATTATTGATGTCTCATACCTACTGTCATATAAACTCCTTGAGAGACAGGGAAATTGAGAGTATTGAAATCACCCCCAGTGCCCAGCACATGCCTGGCCCACAGTAGGGTTCAATATAGGTTTGTGGAAGGGAGGAAGGCAGGAAGGGATAAGGCTCTAGCACCACCCCTGATAAAAAGAGAAAATGTAGACCAGTCTCATCCTACAGTCTGGACTCTCAAATTTCCTCAGAAGTCAAAATGCATCTCACCTGTATCTTAGTGCCAAGTAAAAACTCATGTTCAACACCTGTACCTCTTTCCCTCTCCAGAATATGAGACAGAGAGAGAGAGACAGAGAGAGGGAGACAGAGAGAGGGAGAGAGACAGAGAGAGACACAGAGAGAGACATCAGGGACAGACAGGTGGCCATGGAGCATCAAAAGCTGGGAGAGAACCAGGAACAGTGCAGTACCCGCACTGCAGGGGTCAGTATGGTACAGAGGTCAGCTGGATGATGACAAAGTCAAAACAAATAGCACAGTGGATAAGGGAGCCAGGGGTGACAATGAGACAGAGGAAGGGAGGAACCTTCCCTGAGCAGCTACTGTGCACCAGACAGCTGAACCCTTCTGGCAAACCCTCCCAATGCCATTCCTGGACCCACAGGAAAGAAGTAAGGTGAGGAGGGAGGACATAGGAGAGAGCAGCCTTGTCAGGTGCTTCATATCTGTCCAGTTTTCCTGTAGGCCACTTAATCCTTTCAGCACCAAGGATGAAGAAGCCAAGCCTCAGGAGGAGACACTTGCCTAGGGATGGGACGCTGCCCAGCTGGGATGCTGCAGAGGCATATCTAGAGCCTGAATCTTTCAGATCCCTTGGGCAACTTACCTGGACCATGGCCCCTACAATCTTCCGGGCCTCCTGGTAGAGCCTCTCTCCATCCCATCTGGGGTTCAGGCGCTTGAGCTGTGTGGCCAGCCTGTTGTGCTCACGAACAAAAAGAGTGTGCATGGAGGTGAGCTCAGGCATCTCACTAGAGCGCGTGTCCCCTGTGGGAAGCAAAAGTCACTGTCGTTTCCAAAACCTCCGGTCCAGAAAAGATTTGCTCCACTGAAACTCCCTGTCTAACTAAGACCTGAAATGCCTCTTATCCAGCCTGCTCTTGACTCACTTTTGCACACCAGGCTCAGTTTACACTCTCCCAGGAGTGCCTCCCACCCTCACCTCCACCCCTGCCTCCATCTGCCATGACAGCTCCTTCCCTCACTGGATGATTTTGACCAGAGCATTCACTCAACAGGCATCAGATCCAGTCCCATGACCTGTCACCTTCCTGTGACTGAAATTGGGGGCTCCTTGAGAACCAAGTCCAAACCTTGAGCCTTTTTGTGTATAGCCATCCTTTGCAGCACACATTAACCCATGTGGCTTAGCACCAGGCCTGGCACAAAGTGTAGGACCCATGATGACTACCTACTTAGCTGATTCTCTTAATTCAGGAAGTCCCATAGAGCAGCACACCTGTTGGCTCAGCCTTACTTCCTGCCCCATCAAACAAAGTTAATGATTACAGCACTCTTTCCTGCTAAAATTGCAGGAAACTCAGAATTCTTCTCAACACAGGACCCCGGGGAGCCACTACCACTTGAGCAGCACTGCTAGCCCCACCCTTCCTACCGGTCATTGGCAGGGGAGGAGCAGCAGGTATAGGATACATGGGATCCACACCTGGCCTTCTGTTCAGGAAAATTGAACAAGAACCCCTGACTCCTTTAGTCTTCTCACTGCCTTTCCCTCAAGGGCCCAGAGAGGTAGAGTTGGAACTGTTTCAATAAGACTCTGCATTCAGCTTGTGCCAACCCTAGAAAGGAACTTCTGGGAGGAAAGAACATCTTCATGAGCATCTAAAGGTCACAATGGTCTAGGGTGGGAACATATAGCTGGTCATGTCCAGGCTGGAGGCAGCCAGGTCTGGCCAAGGAATGCTGTCCTGAAGAAGGTGGGCCCTTTCCCCAGGAAGTTCACACTCCCGCTGACCTTGGCTCTTCTCCCAGGGGCTCAGGGAAAAAAATCACAATATTTCTGAGTGCGCCTACATCACCATCCCAACCTTACCCTAAACTGCCTGGTGTTCATATTTGCAATCCCACCCTCACATTTGACAGGCAGTCCAGGTGGGGAGCGGGTGACATTCTGTAGCAGCACTAAAGCTTTCTGAGAAGAAGAAATCGATCTAGTTCTGTATCACTCTATAGAGGAACCGCTATCCCAGGAGGCTACTGAGCACTTGAAATGTGGTTAGGCCAACAGAGAAACTGAAGTTTTTATTTAATTTAAAATAAGTAGAGCCGGGCGTGGTGGCGCAGGCCTGTAATCCCAGCACTCGGGAGGCTGAGGCAGGAGGATTGTTGTGAGTTCGAGACCAGCCTGAGCTACAAAGTGAGCTTAAGGCCAGCCTGAACTGCATAGTGAGACCCTGTCTCAAAAAGAGAAAAATAAAATAAAATAAAATAAAATAAAATAAAATAAGTAAAATTAAAGCAACCACATTGGCTGCTGACTCCAGTGGGGTTCCCAAGGGTAGGGACACCATATTGCTCTCTGTCTTCTAGCTCCCTGCCCCTGTGGAACTCAATCTCCTTTCTTCCAGAGTCCAGACAGGAAAAGAGAGACTATAATGGAGGTTCTTTGGTCAGCCCTGGGTCCCCATCTCAGGTGTAGAGATTTTTATTTTTATTTTTGCTTTCCTTTCTGTCTCCACTCAACTTGTCACCAAGGCAACGAGACTAATAAGAAGTTGGTGAGGGCAGCGGCTCTCATAGCAAACCCGTGCGCTGCCTGCCAACAGGCTCCCCCCCCCCCCAGGCACTTAGCCCCAAAGCCGACCTGCCAGGAAGCAGGGGATGTCTGCAGACCGGTTGGTGAGGAGACAGGGGTCATCATGCAGGTTGTCAAAGGGCATCAAGGCTCGGCCGTTGTCCTGGAAGCGCTGGTTGACAGCCAGCAGCCCCAGTTGGTTGGTCAAGTTGCGCAGGTTCCTGGCCACAGGGTCCTCGCTGCCATACACCATGCTGGCGTCCACGAAGGAAGTGAGCGCATTGATCTGGTTGCGGATGGTGATGTTGCTCTTGGTGCAGGCTGGGCAGGAGCGGAAGAAGGGGATGCAGTCGTTCTGGTTCTTGATACGGGGGTCATTCGGTGGGATCTGTGGCACAGAGTGAAACTAGACAGACTCTCAAGGGCAGGGACAGTGGGCAGGAACTGCTTGCCTCTGCCCGTGGGACCTCTGGACCCCTCAGCCGGTAGGGAGGCTTCTCAAAGGACCAACAGGGTCACTATCTGGGGAACCACAAGTGCAGGGCCTCTGAGTTTCAGGGGGGAGAGGCAGAACACTGAGCTAGGACCAGAGGACGGCCAGGAGGGGTGCAACCAGCGCTCTGCCTTCTCCCTCTTCTCTGAATTTGGTACCTAAGCTCTGGCTCACTTACTGTCCTCATCCCTCTCCTTTGTCCCTTTCTGTCTCTCACTCGCCCCTGTCTTTCTCCGTCCTTCTTCCTATCCCTCTCAGGGTCTCTCTCCCTTCTCTCCTCTTCCTTCCCTCTCAGGGTGCGCCTCCAGCCCCCCAACCTGGGCCCTGCTCTGTGTGGTCCACGAGCACAACAAGATGGAGCACAGGACATCTACACCAGAGACGTGAGGGACATTTGAGAGGCCTCGTCCCAAAGCTCTCTCTCAGCTACACGGAGAGCTGGAATTCCAGGCGTCTCTCACCAAATGGCCCTAACTCTGCGGATGACACAGGGGATCAGGCAGTAACTCCACACACAGGCCCAGAGGGTGGGAGCCACGTGCTGGGGGCGGAGCGGGGCGGACCTTGAGAGGGAAGCAGGGTGGCTGCTGCAGGCAGCTGGTCTCACAGTTGATGCCGGTGAGGAAGGCGGCCCGGGCGGCGGGCTCGGGGGTGAAGTCCAGGTCGTGGTCGATCAGCTGCCCCCACTGCATGAACAGGAGCGAGCGCTCCTGGTCCGGCGTCAGCCGCTCGGTGGGGAAGCGCACTATGGCATTGGAGACCGCTCGAGCCTGCGAGACACCCGGTGTCAGCAGGCGCTTCGTCCTTGCACCGCCTGGATTCAGGCTGCTCTCTGCCAGCCGTGCTCACCAGGGGCACCGCGAAGCCGTTGCGCTTGACCCCGGGCGTCCAGCCGAAGGGCAGCGACACGCCGTCCTCGTACTCAGCGGGCAGCCAGCGCGCGAAGGCGCGATTGGAGGCCCCCAGCGTGGGGCTGCGCCTGCGGGAGGCACAGGGCGTTGACACTGGGCGGCACGGTGGGTGGGGACCAGGAGCAGAACTGGGACCCCGCCCTGAGCTCCACCTGTTGTTGCAGTGGCCAGTGATGGTGCGATATTTGTCCTGCTCCGGGCAGCTCACCCCCACGTCCTGGTAGGCACAGCCACTCGACTTGGACAGCAGATCCAGCTGAGCCGGTGTGAGCACATCTACCAGGGAAAGGCCGTGGGAGAGCTAAAACCCCCTTTCCTATTCTAGGAGACCTGAGGCTCCATCTCCAAGCACCCTGGAGCTGGGGGCCAAGCCGAGAAGCGGAGGGATGCTAGGATGCCTCTGAGACTCCTTGGAGAGGGGGCTGGGGTTCACTGGGACACAGCCCGGATCACTAGGTGGGGTTCCCAGCACAGCAGGGGCCTGAGGTGGGAGGGACTTGTTACCAGTGACATTGAAAGGTCCTGGCCCTGGTCGCAGAGGCTGCAGCTTCCTCTTCAGCAGGTCTAGGGCCACATGCAGATAGTCAGCAGCCCTCACTGCTGTCCTGGTGGCAGCCACGGGCTGCTTGAAGTAGGACAGGAGCTCCATGGGGCTGGCCAAGCCACTGCGAAGCCGCTGCTTGATGCTGCATGGAAAAGAAGAATCAAAGTCAGGGGTGGTGGTACACATCTAGAATCCCAGTGCTGAGGAGGCTGAAGCAGGAGGATCGCTGTGAGTTTGAGACCTGCCTGGACTACATAGTGAGACCCTGTCTCAAGAATAAAAAGAAAGGAGAACAGGAGAACGAATGCAGAGATACTCAGCTGGGTGTTCCTCCATCCAGCAGTGGACAAGCAGCGTGGGAAGGTTTCTGTTTATAAAAAGATTATGGACCTGGGTGTCCAGACAAAAGCAAGGCTCCAGGAGGGGCAGTTTTGATGTTCTCACCCTCTTCAAAGATGGGGTCCACCCCACCAAGCACCCCCCCTCATCCACAAGCTTCTTGCTGCCCACTGCTCTCTGAAAGGCCTGGGGCAGGCTGCCCACAGCTGGGTAGTTCCCGGTGTGCACACCTTTCCCTCCGCTCCTTGTAGGCCTTGTCCACTAGCTGTTTGGCCTCCTCCATGCAAGTCAGCACCACCGAGGTCTCCACCTCCTCAGGGACAGCTGAACAGAGTGTGATCCACAAGGTCAGGTCAAGTCACGGGTACTCAGAACCACCCTCACACCTCCCCTTCTCCCTCCTTTCTGAACTGTTACCTGGAATGACACTGTCAGAGGGCTGAGGCATGACCAAAGTGGCCAGGAGCCCTGTGAGGGCCAGGACCAGCTTCATCTCTGCAATGAGACCCCCAGCCTCATACATATCCTGGGCATTTGGGAGAAGAAAGCCCCACACTTTCTCTCTCCTCCCAGATCCCTCACTCCCTCCTCCACACCCAGCCCCATCTCAATAGACC
Source organism: Ctenomys sociabilis (assembly GCA_004027165.1). Classification (NCBI taxonomy): domain Eukaryota; kingdom Metazoa; phylum Chordata; class Mammalia; order Rodentia; family Ctenomyidae; genus Ctenomys; species Ctenomys sociabilis. The sequence continues at coordinate 28,122 of PVKA01027282.1, forward strand.
TGGTCTATGGGCAAAACCAAGCCTATGCAAAAAGAGGTCCACAGAACCCCACGCCCTTGACAGCTGCAGTCACCAGCAGCCCCCCAGGACCTCAGCTCCACAGCTCACCTGACATTGGCAACTCCCCTCACAGAATCTGGGCTTTTATATCCTCTAGGCTGGGGGCTGGGGCGGGGCAGAGGGAGGTCTGTCCCCAGAGACTGAATTCTCCTCCCCCAAGGGGTTGGGGGTACACAGAGAAGAACCCTTGAAATAGGGGAGAGGGACAAAAGAAAGGACCAGAGTGCTCCCCAGCTCTTGAACTTAGCACCATCACTCAGATTTTCTCAGCTCCACATCACAGGTCTACACCAGAGCTAATCCCAGACAGCACACACAACTAAGCCCGCCAAAATTCTGGTTAAACAGAATAAACAGGATTCCTTTCAAATGAGCAAGACCAACAGCCTAAGGCGGTGGTGACCAGTTTCTGGGATGAGTGCTGCAGTGGGCTGCTTGTATTGTTGGAAACTCTAGAAGGTTCTCTAACACTGATCTAAGGAGTTGTGGGGAATAGAGTCAAGGGGGTCACACCTCCACCCCAACTGTCACTCTGAGGCAGCCCCCCATTCTGATGGGGCCAAGGGAACAGGAAATCTGTCTGGAGACTGTTAGGCTTCACAGGAAAGAAGACCCTGGGGGCTAGGAGCTGAGAACCAGTGTAACTTCCTCTGTCCCTTGAGAACCACTGTAACTTCCTCTATCCCTTGCCTTTCCCTCCCTTTTCTTCTTAGCTTTCAGTAGGGGGCTGCCTCCAACACCCCACCATCTGCCCCTGGATTTCAGGAACCAGAAGAGAACAGTGCTGATTGTGGTTAGTGGTCAGTTGGGTGATGCAGCCTCGGCCTCTCTGGAAAACAATCCATACAGTTGGGAGGACTGGCCGTTGACAATTTAGGATCACTTTGAAATAGAAGAGGGAAGGGTGGCAAAGAGCTTGTAATTTTCAGGCATGATAAGTGTGTTGGACTTAGGACTCTGTCAACCTCCTGGGGCCGAGCTTGTGCCAACCATGACCCTTATGCCCTGCTTTGAGCTGGCCACATTTCTTACTTTCAGCCACCTTTCTGCCATTCACTCTTGTCTTCTCTGCCCAGACCACACTTTGACCAAGGAACAAGAGACAACACCACAAAAAACCACCACCTCAGTGTGTCCATGGACCCTGTTCCCTGCTTGGAAATGGCCCAGGGTCTCCCAGAAAAGGAGCCATCCTTCCAGCCTTTTTCTGCCTATGACTTGCTATATGTAGACTTGATCAAGTAGCTCTTTGGGAAGAAGGTTCTAGAATTTTGTAGGCTTTTGAAACAATTTTGAAACCTGCAAGCAATATGTTTTAATTGATGAGAAATTGGAGAAAACAGACAAAAAATAAAAATAATCAATTGAGATCATGGGTCATTTTTTGTCAAGACCTATCATTCTTTTTCATATAAATAAGCAGTAGAAAAGAAAAGAATTTCCCATGATTCCACCACTTACCTGTCTTCTACTTAATAATAATTAGATGCCAGATATAGTTATATTTTTTTCTCTGTATTTTAGGTAGGGGTCTACAGGGTGTTCAGGGTCTCACTACTAGATCAGATTTGTAATGATTCTCCTGTTTGCAGTCTCCCAAGTGCTGGGATTACAGGCTTAGGCCACCACGTCCAGTCTCAATCTCCATCTCCGCATCCCCGGGGGGTGGGCTAGCATGGCAGGCCCAGGGACAGAACCCCCTATCCCTGAGCCTGCTCTCAGGTGCTTTAATCCACTGAGCTATTTGGCTAGCCCTATTATATTTTTTAAACAGTGATAATTTTGAATATTATTTTATAATCTGCTTTGAGTACTGAACAGTTTTAGCCTAAATATCTATGTCAACAAATAGAGGTTTACTTTATTTTTATTTCTTAGTATTTTGTGTGATTCATTAACCTAATTATTTCTTGTTAGATACTTGAGTTGTCTCCAGTTTTTATTATTATAAGTGGTACTACAATGAACATCAGTGGAGCTAAATCTCCAGCCACAGCTTCAGTTATTTCCTAAGGCAACAAGTGTTAAAAGTAAAACTGGTGCATGTTGGGATGCACCCAGTGTTAAGGCCTCGTGAAACCTGCATCTCATTCTTCTACCACTGTGCATGAAAACATCTGGTCCCTACCACCCTCAGCAACCCTGATTATTAGTGCCCCAAAGGACACTAAAGGTCTTCTAAGGCAGAGTCAAGACTCAAGAAGAAAGAGACATTTAATGCGAGCCCTTCTTGGCAGGGATGAAATAAAGGGAGGCAGTGAAGGAAATTACCTTGCCATGGGGGACAGTGTGGCACAGCTCAGAATAACCTCAATGTCAGGTCCCTTGGCTTCTAACAATACTCCGCCCAGTGGCCTCTGCACCTATTCCTGACCTTACATGCAATCACTTATTCAATAAGAACCTGTTGGGCCCTTGCATGTGCTGGGTTATGTGTGGGGCCTCTGGAGGGCACTGCTGGGACTGCTACACCCCGGGAGGAAAGATGGAGAGAGGGAACCCCCCTGCCCCCCGTGCACACACACTCT
>PVKA01027283.1:0-11608 GCA_004027165.1 Ctenomys sociabilis
CATCTCCCTGGTGAGACCCTGTCTCAAAAAGACAAAAAAAAATTTAAAAAAGAGGGGCTGGGTAGATAGCGCCGCAAAAAAAAAAAAAGCCCCCCCCCAAAAAAGCTGGCTGACCTGTTGGGTGGAGTTTCCTTGTGCTCTTCACCTAGCTTTCTGTGGCTCTACCTGTCAAGTTGGGAAATGCACATTAGTAAATTCAGGCCTCAGCTAAGTCACTGGTTTTCTTGTTCCCACCCTTTTTCTTTCTATCTATCTATCTAGATATCTATCTATCTACTTTGCCAGCTCAGTCCACCTTGAGCACAGGGTGCGACCACGGTCTCCTGTGCCTGCCTAAGCTTGCCTAAGCAGGTACTTTAGACTGCTGAGCTATCTCGCCGGTCGGTCAAGTCCTCTTTGTGTTCTGGGATCTGACTCAGGGTGTGATGTTCCATAGTGAATGACCTGTTAGTCTTAGTTTGGCTTTGTTATTTTGATTTACCCAAGCCAGCTCCCCCACTTTTGGGCCATTTGACAAAAAAAAAAAAAAGAAAGAAAGAAAAAGAAATCAAAGAGTTGATCTTCCCCAAGGAGCTGTTGACCTTCTTTAGTATTTCCTCTGGTGGAATGTGTTCCGCTGGGGCTTCACAAGAGATTACTTCAGATGGGTTTTATTTTGAAACAGGATCTTACGAAGTCACTAAGTTGCTCAGACTGGGCTCAAGTTTTCAGAGTTCCTGCCTCAGCCTCCCAGAGTACTGGGCTTACAGGTGTGCCCCAGACCCAGCCAAACATTTCTTATTTAAATAGTTATGTACAAGGGCTGGCCAGACAACTCAGGGGACTAAGGCACCTGCTTAGGTGGGCCAGGTTCGATCCCCAGGTGCTGCCCAGGCCCTGCCCCTGGGGTGTGCTGTGACTGAGACTGAGCATGGGGGTACATGCCTCTAATCCCAGTGCTTGGGTGGCTGAAAACAGAGGGATATGCTATGAGTCTGATGTGTGCAGTAAGACCCTGCAGACTCTGCACTAAATAAAAAGTTCTCTGCATATTTTAATGGATTTCAGACACATGCATAACAAACCAGTAAGTCAGTTCATTATTTGCAAGGATGAAACTAAATGCTAAAAGTAACAAATATAAAGATGGATGGCTTAAAAGAAATATTAACTTAGCCGGGCGTGGTGGCACAGGCCTGTAATCCCAGCACTCGGGAGGCTGAGGTGGGAGGATTGTTGTGAGTTCGAGAGCAGCCTGAGCTACAAAGTGAGCTTAAGGCCAGCCTGAACTGCATAGTGAGACCCTGTCTCAAAAAGACAAAAAAAAAAAAAAAAAAGAAATATTAACTTGTAAGTTTTCAGTTGATTCATAGATATGTGAAGCAGCTGCATGGAAGTTTGTAAAGAACTGGAATTTAGTTTGTTTGTTTGTTTGTTTGAGACAGGGTCTCACTGGGCAGTTCACACTGGCTCAGAACTCACTGTGTAGCCCTAGCTGGCCTCAAGCTCCCCTCCTCCCTCAGGCTTCCAGGGCTCCTATCACAGGTGTGCACTGCCACACCCGACTAAGGACTACAATATGGAAGCACTGATCTCTCTCAGCCCTGGCATGGCGGAGCGGACGGTGCTCTGCGCCAGCCACGTGAGGACTGTGGCTCTAGGCCTTGTACTGGCCCGAGACACCAGAAAGGAAATCTGCCAAGGGAAAGTTTCCACTCTCTGGAAAGGGGACAGAGACATGGGTAACAGCAGGGTTGCTAACCCAGGGCACTGGGAGGAGGGCTGTGCAGCCAAGGAAAGGAGAGAGGAATAGGTGCCTCTCTGCACTCTGCAGCAGAGAGTGGGCACAGCCTGCTGCTCTGTGCCAAGACCTCAGGGAGATGCAGACGGACGCGACCTCCACTTAAGGAACAGCAAGTACATACACCCATTTATCAATACAAAAAAGAAATTACGAGCCAGGTGCTGTGGTACACATTGGTAATCCCCCCACTCGGGAGGTTGAGGCCAGGCTGGTCTGGAACTCACAATGATCCTCCTGCCTCAGCCTCGGAAGTGTGGGTCTTACAGGAGTGTGCCACCATGCCCAGCTGGTTTTGTTGTCTTGAGACAGGGTCTTGCCATGTAGCCCGGGCTGACCTTGAACTCACACAATCCTCCTGCCTCAGCTTCCCGAGTGCTGGGATTACAGGCAGTCACCACTATTCTCAGCTTTATTTGAATACTCACACGAGGTCCATGCTATCATTCTTACCTAGAGTGTATCATTTACAGAAAAAGTTGAACAGTGTCAAAAATGATTCCTCTAAAAGAACAAATAGTATATATTTTTTGGTTTTGTTGTTTTGGGGTTTTTTTTGTTTTGTTTTGTTTTTTGTCTTTTTGAGACAGGGTCTCATTATGCAGTTCAGGCTGGCCTTAAGCTTACTTTGTAGCTCAGGCTGGTCTCGAACTCACAACAATCCTCCTGCCTCAACCTCCCGAGTGCTGGGATTACAGGCATGAGCCACCACACCCAGCTTGTTTTTGGGGGTTTTGTCTTGTTTTTGGTGGAACCGGGGATTGAACTCAGGCCCTTGCGCTTGTCAGGGAAGCACTTATTCCACTGAGCCATCTCCCTGGCACCAAATTTATTCATTTGAAAAAGTACAATGGAAAATATACCAAAGTAGGAATAGTGGCTTTCTCTGAGTTATGTCAGGGACTTTCACTTTTTTTTTTTTTTTTTTTTGCAGAACCAGGTATTGAACTCAGACCCTTGCACTTGCCAGGGAGGTGCTTATTCTACTGAGCCATCTCTCTGGCCCCGGGACTTTCACTTTTTATACCATATAGTCACACCATCTCCAAAATCTTAAACAATAAACAATTTATTTAGAAATAAAATCAATTCTGCCAAATCAAACCAATTTCTAGAATTTTAAATTATTTCAAGATAAATGAACAGGTAGCATGGTTAGAAGACACACTTGAGAGAATCAGCTAAAGGACTGAAATTTCAGCTTGTTCGAGGAGGAGGCGAGGAAGACGAGGAGGAGGAGGGGAAGGAGGACGAGAAAGAGGAGGAGGAAGAGGAGAAGGAGGAAGAGGATGAGGAGGAGGAGGAAGACGAGGAAAAGGAGACTGAGGAGGAGGATAATGAGCAGGAGGAGGAAGAGGATGAGGAGGAGAAGGAGGAGGAAGAACAGGAGGAAGAGGACAGGGCAGCTGGGCCACCACGGGGCTCTACGTGGTTAGGCTGAGAACAGAGATTTGATGACCAGGGACACATCAGAGTGGAGCTCTGAGGCTGCTTTCTCCAGTATGACGTGTCTTCTCACACATGTGCCCTGCTGCACAGAACAATGACCAGCCCAGAATCACGTGTCATGGACACACACAAGAACATGAAGGCTGCTCCGGACCTGCAGGACCAGGAGTTGGGCATCTGCATGTCAATGCAGCCTGTTGCTACTTTTTTAAAAAGAACATTTTAACTGGGCTGCCCAGTGAGTTCAAAGCCAGCCTGGGCCACAGGCAAGACCCTGGATCAAAGAAAAAAAAAAAAAGAGTGCTGGGTAGAAGTCACCCTGCAGGCTTGCACTCTGAATTCTAGCAAGGGGAGCAGAAACCAGGGAGCGGGAATGAGGGAGAAAGACCGTGGCGGGTGGCAACCCGTGTGCCCAGCAGCTGGCTCTCTGCCCCCATCTGCCCGTGCAGGGAGAAGGGTGAAGAGGTGCACAGTCTCCAGAGATCAGAAGAGAAGCTGGAGAAGCTGAGGGACTGACACATTAAGGAGGAAATAGAATGTGAGCTTCAGAGTCGCCCTGGGCCTGGGGAGGAAACTAGTCAAGAACCTGCTGAGGATCTGCTGGCCGGAGGAGCAAGGCGACCTGGTGGAGACAGTGAGCACGGGCTGCAGGTGCCTACACCAGGCCTGGCTCTCGCTTTCGTCCTGGCGCGTGGGGTTTGGGCCGGCCAGGCCCCAGCTTCGGCCGGCTTAGTCCTGAAGGTAAGCATGGGTGCATCTTCAAGGGTGAAGCTGAAGAGTTTCTCTCCGATAGCGAAACCTGACAAGCACCTGTGCTGCTCGGCCTGGCTGACAGAAGGGCCCGGATGATGAGTGGTGCTGTGGCCCTGTGCTTCCCCCTGACCCTCACCCCTCAAGGACCATATGCATGAATCCTGCTGGGGTATGGTGAGGGACACACCGTGTGGCAGACCTGAGCCACACTCCTCAGGGCCATGCTCAGCAGCAGCCGCAGAGTCCAAAGGCGGAACAGTCCGGAGGTGTGGCCGTACGCAGGGTCGCAGCGCAGCAGAGGCATGTGAGCTGCAAGCCAGGAGACCGGACGACGTTCTGTCCATCTGCAGGGGCAATGGAGTACTACTCTGCTATTAGAAAGGACAAACCTGAGACACTTCTAGCTAAGCGGAAGCACCTTAGGAAAATACCCCTCTGTGAACTGCATCAGGCACATGTGTGTGAATACCGAACCCTTAACTGGTGTGACGAAGTAACAGGGTAAATAAGGACCAAAGTGCATAGCACATGATAAGAAAATGCAAAGAGGAGCAAGAAGGGGGGAGAAAGGAAGGACGGGACAGGGACAGAAAATAGCAGGAAAAAATGGAAATAGTGCTTTTATAAATAAAGAGAAGGGGGTTGAGAGAAGAGAGGCTAGTGAGGGGAGAAAAGCAAGATCTAGCGTGTACAGGTACAAATTCCCTGTGCTGAATGTTATCAGTATGTATATTTAAAATGTACCAAGGGGCCGGGGAGATGGTTCAGTAGAATAAGTGTTTCCCTGGCAAGCACAAGGGTCTGAGTTCAATACCCAGTTCCACCAAATAAAATAAAATGTGCCAATTCACAATCAAAGGGTTCCAGGATTTGCCACAACTATAACCTGGAAGGTCTGGCCTCTCTGTACTCATAGTCTTTTTAATAATCTTTATGCTTGGCAAGGCGGCACATGCCTATAATCCCAGCACTTGAGAGGATGAGACAGGAGAATTGTCATGAGTTCAAGGCCAGCCTGGACTACATAGCAAGAATCTGTCTCAAAAAACTAAGGGCCGGGATATAGCTCAGTGTCTTAAGTGCCTGCCTGGCAAGCTCAAGGTCCTGAGTTTGAGCCCCAGTACCAAAAAAAAAAAAAAAAAAAAAAAGAAACATTCTTCTCCCCCAGCAATCTTCTGTAAAATGGAAGAGAAGCAGAGTACCTCTCCAGGGGTGTGCGTATATTGCTGTGGTGCAATGCTTTTAATTATTTCAGAAAAATACTCAGGTTGAGCCAGGAGGATCTCTGCAAGTTTGAACCAGCCTGGGGGCTACAAAAGTAAGCACAAGGCCAGCCCGAACTGCATAGTGAGATCCTGTCTCAAAAAAGAGGGGAGGGGGCAGGGAGATGGCACATTAGAATAAGCACTCACCTGGCAAGCGCAAGGCCCTGAGTTCAATCCCTGGTTCCGGAAAAAAAAAAATCTGAGTTCCATTCCTGGCACTAAAAACATCGCTACAATTTCAGTTTAGTGTGTGATGAAAGATGAATCTAGTTTCACCTTTCAGCATGTGGAAGTCCAGGTTTTCTGGCCCCAATTATTAAAGAGGCTGTCTTTCTGGCAGTGGAGGTGTTTGGCCCCTTTGTCAGAGAGAAGGTGGCTGAACATCTTGGAGTTGCTTTTGCATGTCCTAATCTGTTCTGCTGATCCTCAGTTCTGGTTGTTTGCTTGTTTTGTGATTTTGGCGTTTTGGTTTTGGTTTGATTTTTTGCCACTACCATGCTGGTTTTTATTTTTTATTTTTATTTTTTGTCTTTTTGAGACAGGGTCTCACTATGCAGTTCAGGCTGGCCTTAAGCTCACTTTGTAGCTCAGGCTGCTCTCGAACTCACAATAATCCTGCTCCTCAGCCTCCTGAGTGCTGGGATAACAGGCCTGCGCCACCACGCCCGGCTTAAGACAGGGTCTTGCTACACAGTTCAAGCTGGCCTTGAAATCACTGTGTAGCCCAGGTGGTATCAAACTTGCAGCAACCCTCCTGCCTCAGCCTCCTGTGCGCTGGGATTACGGGTGTGTGCCACCATGCCCAGTTTATTCCATTTTGTTTTTACCACAGCAGCTTTGTAGTATAATTTCAAGTCAAGGATTGTGGTGACCTGTGGTTTTGCTATCCTAGGTCTCCTCTTATTCCAGATTGACTTTAGGATTGTTTTCTCTAGTTCTGTAAGATATGCTTAGGGTTAAAGCTCTGTAAGTTTTGGAACTGTGGCAGCTTACACTACATTGGCTCGTCCTACCCAGGAGCGAGGGGTGGCTTTTCCTTCTGAAATCCTCTTCAGTCCTCTTTTTCAGAATACTGTAATTTTCAGTGTAGAGGTCTTTTGCCTCATTTGCTTAATTGATTCCTAGGTCTGTCGGTCTTTCTTTCTCCTCCTCCTCTTCTTCTTCTTCTCCTCCTCCTTCTCCTTCCTTCCTCCTTCTTTTTGTATGCTACTGTAGGAAGGCTAGTGAACTTGATTGTTGACTTTGTATCTAGCTATGCTACTGAAACTAGTTATTAAACCTAGAAGTCTTTCCATGGAGTTTTTGGAGTCTTCTGTATAGAATATCATGTCATTTGTGAATAATGATAATTTAACTTCTTTTCATATCCTTATTATTTTTTTTTTCTTTCCCTTATCTAATTGCTCTGGCTACTGTTTCCAGAATGATATTGACTAACAGTGGTGACAGCAGACATCCTGGTCTGTGGCCTCCTTTGCCTGCATACATTTGAAGCCCTCCCCCACCTCCCTAGGTAGTCAAAATGAAGCAGAAGAGAGTAGCTAATTCATCCTTCCCCTTCCCCGAAGATTGCTTTTGTTTTCTCCTTGTTTGGCTTCAGAGGCCAGAACGACAGCCCCACAGAGCTTTCTCAATCAACTCTAAAGTGGGAATCTTGGGCCGTTTTCATGCAGCATGAAAGCCTTGTTGCAGTTCTTCCTCAAGCACTTAGCCAGGATTAAGGGTTTCTTTTCAGTATCCTGGGCCTGATTGTGGGCGCACTGCACATGGACTCAGCACCGTGCTCCTCCCTTTCAAAGAGTTCAACCCCTCTCCCTCTGCTCCTGGCCGAGCCTGTTTCCTTCTACTGAGACAAAAATATTCTATGAAATCTAAAGCCGAGACTCCTGATCCCACCTGCGAAGAGCTCTGCGGCAGGAAGGAGAAGGCTCGCAAAGGCAGCTCAGTCACATCAGAGGGGCTGAGCAGTTATCAGATGGCTTGATCAGGTGAGAAAGCATTTCACAAGTGAGACTTTCAATATCCCACATGGTGTTGCATCTACTAAACTGGGCTTGGGCCTGGGAAAGTCTTTGTGACCCAGTTTTGCTTTTCATGTAATATTTTTTTCCCTACCAGTCGTGCAGGTTATTTATTTGGTACAGGGTCTTGCTATGCAGCTCAGACTCATAGTGATCCTCCTGTTTTCAGCCTCCCCAGCACTGGGATTACAGGTGTGTGACATCCTGCCCAGTCTTGGTGGCCAGCAGGGTGCGGGGCCAGCATGGCATGTGGTACTGAGGATCAAACCTGGGTCCTTGAGCTTGTCAAGCAGGTATTTAGACTGCCGAGCTATCTCCCCCACCCAAAGTTGTGCAGGATTTGGTTTTAGGAATGGAAGCACTGGGAGACTGCTCTTGGCCTCCTGCCAAGGTGACCCTAGACCCTCTGCCTAGATCCCACTGCAACCAGAGTCCACTGTGTTAGGAACTGAGGGTGTCAGCTGAGGGTGTGCATTCTTCCAGGGTGCAAGTTCTCATTGCTAAAATTCTCAAGGAACTGTGTGTGGGTGGTACACACCTGTAATGTCCTCCCTCGGAGGCTGAGGTAGGAGGATCACTGTTAGTTGAAGGCCAGGCTGGGTTACATAGTGAGGCTCTGTAGGAACCCCTCCTGATCTTCATCTTGGTCCTAGAACTCTATATTTTAAATTCCAAAGATATGTTATGGGAATCCCACCAACTTAATTCTAATCTACCACTCCTGGTGCAGACCATGGTGAAAATAAAGACACTAAGGCATATTTGTACTTATGGGGAGCCAAGGGGTCCTAAGTCTAGCTGTGGTGATGGCCATCTGGAACAAAGGCCTGGACCCAGGGCCAAACCCAGGTTTTATTCAGTCATGAAGGAGGAGTGGCTTGAAGATGAGTGACTGAGAATGGCGGGAAGTAAGTGAGTGCTGTGAGCTGGGCTGGGTGGGAGGCCTGCATTTACCTCTGTGATATGCAGAAAAGAATATGCAGCAAAAGTGATTTGCATTATACTATTGAGATAGCATCTAGTGTTTTGGAGTCTGGTACTTCAGCTCTGATGAGTAATCTTTCAAGCCCGGGAAGTCATAGCCTCTGTCTCCAGACCTGATCCCAGCCCACAGTGTGGAGTGCTGGCTCTTCGTCCTGTCTCAGTCCAGCTCATATTAACAAGCAGCAGGTGTGGGTTACCAGGGAAACATGAGTGCTGTCAGCACCTCAGCTAGACCAATGTGCATACTTAAAGCCAATTGAAAGGATAAGGAAAAGTCTAGCCAGCTCTGTACCTATTAATACATGAATATAGGGTCAGGCTCAGCCAAAATGAAGTCAACTGCTCTTCTTTTTTGTGTGTGTGTGTGTGTGTTTTTTGTGTTTTTTTGTGTGTTTTTTTGTGTGTTTTTTTGTTTTTTTGTCTTTTTGAGACAGGGTCTCGCTATGCAGTTCAGGCTGGCTTTAAGCTCACTTTATAGCTCAGGCTGGTCTCGAACTCACAACAATCCTCCTGCCTCAGCCTCCCGAGTGCTGGGATTACAAGCATGCGCCACCACGCCCAGCTCAACTGCTCTTCTTTCAAGGAGAGTCACCCAGGTGATCCTCCACAAGACTTTTATCTGAAAAAGACAAAAAACAAAAACAAACCTTACAGAATAGCTCACAGCTGTCTGTCTCTTTTTTTGACCTCTTCTCTTAGACCCACAGAATTGCTGGCCAAGGAGCTTGGTTCTTCATCTTTCAAGAGCACAACCCCCCACCTTGCAGCTTCTCCAGGGCTGCCTATGTTTTCCCCAGCCTGGGTCTGCACCTACAAATTATTGGGATAATTACAACAGTAAGAAAATTAAAGGGCCAGGAGTGTAGCTCGTTAGTAGAGTACTTGCCAAGCAGGCCATGGATTCACCTCCAAAATGAAGAATAGAGTAGAGTAGAGTAGAGTAGAGTAGAGTAGAGTAGAGTAGAGTAGAGTAGAGTAGAGCAATATATATATATATATATATATATATATATATATACACATATACATACATTTTATATATATACACCCAATGGAGGAACACCCAACTATATAAGATAAATTTTGAAACAAACCTTTTCTTTTTCTTTTTTTTTTTACCCAACTATATAAGATAAATTTTGAAACAAACCTTTTCTTTTTCTTTTTTTTTTTTTTTGTGTGTGTGTATGTGTGTGTAGTGCCAGGGATAGAACTGAAGACCTTGCACTTGCCAGGCAGCCAGGCAGGCACGTATGCTGCTGAGCTGTCCCCTGGGTCCCTATAAGACAAATTTTAACAGACATGAAAAATCCAATAAGCAATAACATAATTGTACAGGAGAATTTTAACACTCCATTGACACAAAGAGATAGATCAACTGTGCAAAAGATAAGCAAAGAAATAACAGAACTAAAAAAAAATAAAATAAAATAAAATAAAAAAAAATAAAAAAAAGAAATAACAGAACTAAACTTGTGAAGAAATAAACTTAGTGGACCTTTACAGAGTGTTCCACCCACCAGCATCAGAGTACTCACTCTTTTCAGCCACACATGGGACATTCTCCGAAATAGACCATATGCTAGCACATAGGACATGCTTAAGTAAATACAAAGGAACTGAAATTATCCCACACATATTATCTGACCATAGTGCAATGAAACTGGAAATTATTGACAAAAGAAGCAGCAACAACTCTATAAACACATGAAAACTAAATAACACCCTCCTGAGCATCAGTGGGTCCCAGAAAAAATTAAATAAGACATTGAATAATATGCATAATCAAACAAAAATGCACATACAACTTACCAGAACCTGTGGGATGCAATGAAAGCTGTCTTAAAATTATAGCAATAAATTCTGACATCAGAAAGATAGAATGAGCCCAAATGAATAATCTTATGCTATACCCCAAGCTCTTAGAAAAAGAAAAGCAAGTCAAGCCCAAAACCCAAATAAGGCAGGACATTCTAAAGATCAGAGCAGAAATAAATGCAATGGAGATGAAGAAAATAATACAAAGAATTAATGAGTTAAAGAGTTGGTGCTTTGATTTTTTTTTTTTTTTTGCAGAACCAGATATTGAACTCAGGACCTTGCGCTTGCCAGAGAAGTGTTTATCCCACTGAGCCATCCCTCAGCCCTCTTTGATTTTTTTTTTTTAATGTACTTAGTACAGGGTCTATCGAGTCTACATTGATTGCACTTGTAGTGATCCTCCTGCTTTCAGTCTCTCAAGAACTGGGATTATAGGCACGTGCCACCACACCCAGGCTCAGTCACCGCTCAGTGCGCCCTGGAAACAGGCCAGCACAGCTTGTGGTAGCAGGGATTGAACCCCAGCCACTGAGCCTACCTAAACAGGTACCTTAGTCTGCTAAGATATCTGGCCAGCCATAGAGCTGATTCTTTGAAAGAATAAATAAAATTGATAAACCCCTAGCTAACCTCATCAAAAAAGGAAAGAAAAAATTCAAACTCAGCCAGGTGTGGTGGCACATACCTGTAATCCCAGCACTCGGGAGGCTGAGGCAGGAGGATTGTTGTGAGTTCAGACCAGCCTGAGCTACAAAGTGAGCTCAAGGCCAGCCTGAACTGCATAGTAAGACCCTGTCTCAAAAAGACAAAAAAAAAAAAAAAAATTCAAACTCATGCAATGAGGAATGAAAAGAATGAAATAATCACAGACCCTGAAGAAATTCAGAAGAACATCACTATTTCAAAAATCTTTACTGTCACAGGATGGAAAATACAGAAGAAATGGACAGGTTCCTAGATACATATGAAGTACGAAATGTGAATCAAGAAGATATAAAAAAATCTGAATAACTCAGTATCAGTCAATGAAATTGAAATGTAATTTAAAAAAACTACCAACAAAGAAAAGCCCAGGTTCTTATGGATTCACTGATGAATTCTACCACAAATTTAGGGAGCACCGAATGCCAACTCTTCTCAAACTCTTCAGTGAAATTGAAAGGAAAGCAATTCTCCCAAACTCACTCAAGGAGGTAAATATTACTCTGATACCAAAACCAAAGAAGGACCCGACCAAAAAAAGAGAACTACAGGACAATCTTTCTAATGAACATAGATGCAAGAATCCTCAATAAAATACTAGCAAACACAGTACAGCAAATCATCAAGAAGATTATACATCACAACCAAATGGAATTCATTCCAGGAATGCAGGGAGTGTTTAATATATGCGAAACTATAAATGTAATATACCACATCAACAGAGCCAAACACAGAAATCACATGACCACAGGGCCTGGTGGCGCATGCCTGTAATCCCAGCACTCAGGAGGCTGAGGCAGGAGGATCATTGCAAGCTTGAAACCAGCCTAGGC
>PVKA01027283.1:11708-30809 GCA_004027165.1 Ctenomys sociabilis
AAAAAAAAAAAAAAAAAAAAAAAAAAAAAAAAAAAAAAAAAAAAAAAAAAAAAAAAAAAAAAAAAAAAAAAAAAAAAAAAAAAAAAAAAAAAAAAAAAAAAAAAAAAAAAAAAAAAAAAAAAAAAAAAAAAAAAAAAAAAAATCACATGATCATCCCAATAGATGCAGAAAAAGCTTTTGACAACACTCATCCACAATAAAAACCCTACAGAAAATCAGAATAGATGGTCTTTACCTCAATCTGATAAAACCCATCTATGACAAACCAACAGCCAACATCATATTAAATGGACAAAAATGGAAAGGCTTCACTTTAAAATCAGGAACAAGACAAGGAAGCCCACTGTCACCATACCTGTTCAATACACTTGTGGAAGCATTAGCCAGAGCAATTAGATAAGAGAAATAAAAGGAATAATGATTGAAAAGGAATAAGGGAAATTATAATTATTTGTAGATGACATAATATTGTACATAGAAGACCCCAAAAGCTTCACCAAGAGACTGTAGATTTAATAACAAAATCCAGTAGCATAGCAGGATACAAAGTCAACACTCAAAAACCAATAGCATATCTATACACAAACAACAAACACACCAAGAAAGAAATTATGGAAACCACACCTTTCACAATAAAACCCCCAGAAATAAAATACTTAGGAATCAATATCACAGAGGAAGTGAAAGATTTATATAGCAAAACTATAATACTCTGAAATAAGAGATCAAAGATGTTTTCTTTTCTTTTGGGTGGAACCGGGGATTAAACTCAGGCCCTTGTGCTTGCCAAGGAAGCACTTAATCAATTGAGCCATCTCTCCAGCCCCCTCCAAGAGGACTTTAGAAAATGGAAAGATATTCCTTGCTTCTGGTTAGGAAGAGCCATTGTGAAAATGACCACACTCCCAAAACTGTTATACAGATTCAATGCAATCTCAAATCAAATACCATTAATATAGCTCACAAATCTAGAAAAACATTCCTAAAATTAATCTGGAACCAAAAGAGACCTAGAATAGCAAGAGACAATCCTGGATAACAAAAGAAAAGCAAGAGGCATCACATTCCCCGCCTTGAAATTTTGCTACATAGCTACTATGATAAAATCAGCATGGTACTGGCAAAAAAAAACAGACCTGAGGATCAGTGGAACAGATTAGAAGATACAGACACAACTACAAACACACTCAGCCACCTTATCTTTGACAAAGGGACCAAACATGTTCACTGGAAGGAAGAGAGCCTCTTTAACAAATGGTACTGGATAAACTGGCTTTCCACATGCCCAAGGCTTAAACCAGACCCAAGCCTATCACTATGCACAAAGCTACAGTTAAAATGGATGAAAGATTTTAATATTAAAACTGAAATACTAAATTTTCTGGAAAAGAAAGTAGGTAAAAAATTTAAGAACATTGGGGTAGGTAGAGACTTCATGAACAAAAATCAAACTGCATGGGAAATACTTCAAAGAATCAACAATTGGGATCTCATCTTTTGAAAAGTTTCTGCACATCAAAAGAAATCAACAAGCCGGGTGTGGTGGTGCATGCCTGTAATCCCAGCACTCAGGAGGTTGAGGCAGGAGGATTGTTGTGAGTTAGAGACCAGCCCGAGCTACAAAATGAGCTTAAGGCCAGCCTGAACTGCATAGTGAGACCCTGTCTCAAAAAGACAAAAAAGAAAAAAAAAAAGAAATCAACAGAGTTTAAAGAAAAAGAACCACAAACTGGGGGGAAAAATGATAGCTAACTATCCTTCAGATAAAACACTCCTATCTAGGATGTATAAGGAATTAAAAAAAAAAAAAATCAGGCTTCCAAAATTTAAAGATCCTTTCCAAAAATGGGCATTTGAGACACTTCACAAATGAAGTAATACAAATGGCAAATAAATATACAAAAAAAGTTTAATGTTATTGGTCATTCAAGAGATGCAAATTAAAACAAGACCGAGATACTATCTTTTGCCAGAATGGCTATTATCAGGAGATCAAGCCGGGCGTGGTGGCGCATGCCTATAATCCCAGCACTCGGGAGGCTGAGGCAGGAGGATTGTTGTGAGTTCGAGACCAGCCTGAGCTACAAAGTGAGCTTAAGGCCAGCCTGAACTGCATAGTGAGACCCTGTCTCAAAAAGACAAAAAAAAAACAAAAAAAAAACAAAAAAAAAAGGAGATCAACCAATAACAAATGCTGGTGAGGCTGTCAGGAGAAGGAAATCCTTCTCCACTTAGTAGGAGGGCAGGCTGGTACAACCACTATGGAAATCGGTGTGAAGACTCCTCAGAAAGCTAGCATTCGAGGGCCCACTCAAGCCAGCTATTCCCTTCCTGGGTATTTTTCCGAAAGAACGGAAATCATCATAGAGATACATGTGCACCCATGTTTATAGCAGCGCAATTTGTCATTCCTAAATCTTGGAAACAATCCAAATGCCCATCACCTGAGGAATGGATGAAAAAGATATAGTATCTTTATACCATAGAGTATTATTCCACTATAAAAAAAAAAAAGATAGATTCAAGGCTTCTATAGATAAATGGGTGAAACGAGAGACTATATTGGTAAGGGAAATAAGTCAGATCCACATGTGCAAAAATCGTATTAGCTCCCTAGTGTGAGAACCTGAAACTAAAATCTGAAAGGTACAGCAGATACTGTGAAAGGGAAAGTGCTTATTCAATGGGAAGGAAAAATTGGGATGAGGAAAAGGACAAATGAAAGAAGGGAAAAATATATTTAGGTAGCTATGCAGAATAGTTTGGATAATTGTACTGCAGATTTCTGTTGGTCTTTTGAAAGGAGTAGTTAGTATTTATTATTTTTTAATTCTTTTTCTTTCTTTTGAATTTCTTATAATTTTTTGTTGTTTCATCTTTTCTTTAAACCAGTCTTGCACGTTTCTATCTGATAACCTGAACAACTAATTTTTTTTTTTTTTTTTGTCTTTTTGAGACAGGGTCTCACTATGCAGTTCAGGCTGGCCTTAAGCTCCCTTTGTAGCTCAGGCTGGTCTCGAACTCACAACAATCCTCCTGCCTCAGCCTCCCGAGTGCTGGGATTACAGGCATGCGCCACCATGCCTGGCTCTGAACAACTAATTTTTGAAATTGAGAAATATCAATGAGATAGATTCAAAGCTGATAAATAGGACAGTTTCAATAACTAATACATTGTACACTGTTATCTTCTTAGGGTTATCCATAATACAAGAAGCAGACAGGATATCCTGTCTAAACACACTATTAGTACAAATCTTCTCAGTGAATTAAGCAAAAGTAGCTTTATATCTATCCTAACCATTCTGTATATACAAATACACAATGATCCTTCCTTTGTAGCCCCTGTTTTTTGTTTGTTTGTTTAGTCCTGTCAGACAGGGGTATTCCATTTGCATCTAAATAATATAGGTGCATGAATTCAGCAAAACAATCCAACACAGTCCAGCAGTCCACAATAGTGGTGGGTTATCCACAGAAGTTTAAACAACTAATTTGAAGATAACATCATACAATACAATAACCATTGTTGAATTCCTATTACTTTATTTAGTGTTTTATTTTGTTTTTGTTTTTGTTTTTCCTGTTCTGGGCATTGAATTCAGGACCCGGTGCTTACCAGGCAAGTACTTATTCTACTGAGCTATCTCCCCATCCCCTATTTAGTGAAATTTTGTATTGTTTCTTTCTTTTTTTAATTTTTTTTTTTTAGCGGAACCGGGGATTGAGCCATCTCCCCAGCCCTTTGTATTGTTTATAATGCAGTTTTTTTCTATTACTATTCTGGTTTTTTTTGTTTGTTTGTTTTTTCTTTTTTTTTTTTTTGCGGAACCAGGGATTGAACTCAGGTCCTTACGCTTGCCAGGGAAGCACTTATTCCACTGAGCCATCTCCCCCACCCCGTAAATTTTTTTTTTTTAAATTTAAAATGAAATAGGAAAAGAGGGTTGGGACTGGGAGATAGCTCAGTGGCACAGCTCCTGCCTGGCAAGTGCAAGGTCCTGAATTCGATTCTTGGTTCCAAAAAAAAAAGGAAAAGAGTTTGGGAAACGCTTCTCCTTTAGGGCTGGCCAAATAGCTCAGTGGATTAAAGCGCGTGTAAGCAGACTCAGGGCCAGGGGCTTGAGCCCCCGCCAGTCCCACCCCCAGGGGCCTCTAAAAGGGGGCCACTGAGAGGGTGCGCTGAGATGACGGCGTGGAGGCGTACGCCTGTAATCCCAGCTCTTGGGAGGCTGTAAACAGGAGAATCACTACAAGTGCAATCTAGTAGTGAGACTCTGAACACACTATAGACCCTTCCCTAAAAAAATACAAAGAAACGAAAGGCTATTCCAGAAATTTCTCTAGAAAGCCTAGAGAATAGTTTTAATTTAAATATTTAAATTAAATTTTTAAATTAGAACTATTTAATTAGTTTTATCCACAGAAGTTTAAACAACTAATTTGAAGATAACATCATACAATACAATAACCATTGTTGAATTCCTATTACTTTATTTAGTGTTCTTTGTTTTTTTTTTCCCCTGGTTCTGGGCATTGAACTCAGGACCCACTGCTCCCTGACCTTCTCGAGGGTTTGCTGATCACCAGGCACAACTCCGATCTTTGGTTCTGCACTGGTTGTGTCCTGTTTTACAGATGAGGAGCACAACGGCCCACGAACTCGCTCAACATTGCTCGGTGAGAAAATGACAGCGCAGGCAGTGGAGCCCAGGTGACCAAAGAGATCTGTTTCCAGTGTTATGTTGCCAAATAGCAACCATCTGAAATACTTTGGGACCAAAATACATGAGTGCCAATTTTTAAATAGCTGCATTTTCCAAAGGAGAAGAGGGAGATGAAAGACGTGTTCTCCTATCCCGGGCATGAAGGACTTCTGCACTTTTCATCTTTGTTGTTGTTCTGCTTCTGAGACAGGGTCTGCTGTGTAGCCCAAGCTGGGCTTGAACTTGTGACCTGTTGTCTCAGCCTCCTGCTTGGCAAACACAAGGTCCAGAGTTCAATTCCCAGTAACCCTGCCACACACACCCCAAAAAAGTAAATTATAACTTATTTTAGATGCAGGAGCTCTCTGGTTTCCAAGTTCCGAGGAAAAACATTACCTTTGATTCCTAATTCTTGGTGAAATCAGAAGCCCTGGGTGGTAAGAGATGCACAGCTGCAAGTAAGTGAAAAAAATTTGGATCCAACATTTCTTCAGCAGCAGGCCTGTCTGTGGCCTTTGCCATCAGGTGGAGGAGGCCGGCTCTTGGGACAGCTCTGCTCTTGCCAGCCCCATCTTCAAGGACAGTCGGGACTGCAGATGAGTGCGTGGGTCATGCTTGCCGCTGCAATCTGTAGCCCCCAGTCAGACTTGAGGAGCCCTCTGGGGTTCAGGGTTCCGATACAGTACCTGCGAGACTAGGGCAACATTGTAGCCCAGGGCTTCTGCAGCTGTCACAAAGTTGGTGGCTTCCACGCTCAACCTGCATGGTACCTGCGGGAGAAAATGCTACCCCACGCAGGCAAACAGTGCTGGGGCCTCTAGGCCCACCTTTGTGGATTCATGCGACCTATTAAATAAGATGTCCTCAAGCTTAAACAAACATAAAAGGGGTCCTGCGGGGACTGGCTCGTGAAAACCTTACCGCCAGAGGCTCTCAGGAGCCCCTCCCTGTATTTGCCATAAAAGCCCCTGCTCAGGTCCACAAAGGGGCGCGAGGTCGCTGAGCAGTGCAGCCACAGCGCGTCGCCAGAATGCGGGGACCTCTAGGAGCACGTGGAGGCAGGCTACCTTGCTCTCCTGCGGGGCTCCGCTCCGGAACACTCGCTGGCTCAGACCCCGCTCGAGACCAGGATGTGGGGAGAGGTCCTGCGGACTCGTGCACTCAGTCATGGCGCCGATTTTTCAGTGCACTGGGGTGTAATATGCTATGAAGACCATAAAAACCCTTGCGGCTGGTTTTCAGGTGCATCTTGATTACATAAACCGGATATGCTAAGTAAGGACGACAGCTGGCGCTCATTAAGTGGAAATCCCTTCTGGGCGGTCCTGTAGGAGGCTTCTTAGCGGTGCCTGCCTCAAATCTCAGCACTCAGGAGGCCGAGGCAGGTAGCAAGTTCCAAGCTAATGGCTGTTATACAGTGGGACTCTCAGGCCAGCCAAATAGCTCAGCGGAGTAAAGCGCCTGCAAGCAAGCTCAGAGGCCTTGGGCTCAATCCCTGAGCCTGCCATGCTGGCCGCGCCTCCAAGGTGCACTGAGAGGCAATTGGAGACTGGGAATGGTGATGCATACCTGTAATCCCACTTGGGAGGCTGTAAACAGGAGAAACACTATGAGTCTGATCTAGTAGTAGGACCCTGAACACCCTGTAGACCCCTCCCTAAAATACAAAAAACAAAACAAACAAACAAAAATCCTCGGTTCTGCAAAAAAAAAAAAAAAAGAGTAAAGTGAATACCTATAATCCCAACACTCGAGGGTGAGACAGGACAATTGTTGTGAGTTTGAGACCAGCCTGAGCTGTATAGTTAAGACCCTATCTCAAAAAGACCAAAAAAAAAAAATAGGAATTAAAAAAAAAAAAAAGTTTTACTTTCATTTGTTCAAACTCTTTCTGGTTCCCCCATTAGATAAACTCTATTACTGTGCCCATTTCTCAGATAAGATCTTGAGCCAACTCTTGCTCAAGGTCACACAACCTGGGAGCAGCTGGCTCAGCCTGGATTTGGGCCCATGATCTGAAGCCAGGCGTGTAACCGTAACGTCATCACGCAGCTGTCCCTCCCGACTCTGTGCGTCCTCTCTGTGGCACAGCCTTGGCAGAGGTTAGGCAGGGAAAGAGAAAGATCTTTGCTCCTTGAGTTCCGTTAGATTTTTCGTTTCCCAGAAAGCCAGTCCTGAAGACCGGCCTTGCGGAGGGGCCACGTGTCTGCTTGTCAACAACATACACACAGCAAAGAACAAAGTAGAAACACATTGGCAGTGATGCACAGTTGGACACCATTGTGTCCCGTGCACTGCACTGTGCTTTACAAAGTGATCGTGTGGGCCCCAGGTCCATCTTTCCACGTCAGCCTGCACGATGGCGGTCTTCACGTCCCCCCTGAAAGCACCTCTGAAAATGCGCGCTCCGTGGGCCGTCAGCGCATGCACAGAGCAGCGCGGCGCCGCCACTAATTCAAAACGTTTTTGCTCTCCCCAAAATTCATTGACGAAGCCGGGCGAGGTGGCGCAGGCCTGTAATCCCAGCACTCGGGAGGCTGAGGCAGGAGGATTATTGTGAGTTCAAGACCAACCTGAGCTACAAAGTGAGCTTAAGGCCAGACTGAACTGCTTAGTGAGATCCTGTCTCAAAAAAACCAAAAAAAAAAAAAAAAATTCATTGACACACACTCTCCTCTTCCTCCCCTTCCAGAACGCTAGAAACAGATGACGTAGGGCTACTGTTTCAGGCTTTGCCTATTCTAGACATCCTTGTACCACGCGTCATGCTTCCCTCGCGTAGCGTATGTTTCCAAGATTCATTCATGCTGCAGCTAGCGGGCATCTGTGGCACCGCGGATTGAACATAGGGTCTTCACGTGAAATGCATCCCCAGCCCTTTTTAGATTTGTGTGAGGTCCAGCTTGAACTTGTGATCCTCCTGTCTCAGCCTCCAAGAGTGCAAGGTTACAGGCACACAACACCATGCCCAGCTTTGGGCATCTTCTTGTGTACCATTTACATTATCTTCTTTGCCAAAATGTCCTCTCAAATTTTTCACCCATTTTTAATTGGATTATTTGTCTTTACAAAAGATAAAAGTATTAAATGGTAAGAGTTCTGTACATCATTTGGATACTAGTCCATTTTGCAAATGTTTTATGGAGGAGTCTTAAACAGGGCAGTAAAGGGGTCAGACTTGGGAAAATGATTTGTATGCGGTCACCATTAGCACTGAGAAAAGAGGAAGACCAGGTACCCAGGGAATTCTATGTTCATTCAATGCATCAGGTAGCAGTGATGTGGTTTGTAAAACTATTATTGGTGGCCAGGATGGGGACACAAGCATAAGTCACCAAAGGCCGAGCTCCAGGCTGAACATTCCACTGTTAATTACCCCCCCCCCCCAAGAGGGATTGAACTCAGGCCCTTGCGCTTGCCAGAGAAGCGCTTATTCCACTGAGTTATCTCCCGGCCCCTTCATTATTAAATTCCCCTCATCTTTTGTAATTGCCCTCACTCATGGTGCTGCACAGAGAAAGCCCTCCCGAATGCGTGTCCCTCGCCCGAGGTCCGCAGTGACCCAGTGACAGAGCTCTGACCAGAGTCCAGGCTTCTGGTGCCTGAGTCTGAGCAATTAATCACTGCACAGGGGTCAGGGGAGCAGCGGGGGCCCCTCTTCCCTCCAATCCTCTCTCCTCCTTTATGGCCGGAGGCAGGCGCCAGATTCATCATCCTAGCATCAGGTTGGGTAATGAGTTGATCCCGGGGCTTTTCCTGCTCAACAGCCTGTACCATCCGGGATTCATCCTTCCTCCACCCCAGGCTCCCAGCTGGCTCTGTGGCTCGGTGGTGGCGTCAACCCCATCCTGCACACCCCCAGGGTGCCTTCTCGGTTTGAGGTCCAGTGTGACACTCCCTGCCTGGGGTCCAAATCCCCGAGCTGCTCCTTGCAGGTCGTGCAGTCCTGTGCTGATGGTGCCACCATTCCTGTCACGTGCAGGTAGATGATAGCTGTCCCTGCCCCACAGGCTATTTGGTACACTGAGTGGTATAGTCACAGTACCAGGACCATAGTCTACGTCTCACTAAGTAACTGTTAGCTGCGGTGAAAATAAATAACAATGATTTCATAAGGCGGAGACAGAGCTATTGCCAGGTTTTCTTGCCAAGAAGGGTGCTGGCGACAAGATCACACTGCTGCTTGTGTAGCAGCCGGGCTTGGTCTCTGGCATCTCCCCAGAGGGCCTAAGAGCCAAGTACAGGCAGGTCACTTTCATTTTTCACTTTTTACTTTTTTTTTTTTTGTCTGTAAGAGATGGGGTATTACTATGCAGCTCAGGCTGGCCTTGAGCTCACTCTGTGGCCCAGGCTGGTCTTGAACTCACAACAATCCTCCTGTCTCAGCCTCTTGAGTTGCTAGAGTTACAGGTAGAGCCAGGAAGATGGCTCAGTGGAATAAGCACTTCCCTGGCAAGCGCAAGGGCCTGAGTTCAATCCCCAGTTCCACCAAAAATAGAGTTACAGGTGTGCACCACCATGCCTGGGTCTCAAAATATTTTTAAAGACCTATACTTTTGTTTTTATATTTAACTTGAAAATAGAAATAAAAATATCTATTTTCAAGTTAAATATAAAAAGTATTTAGTCAAAAGGACCAGTGAAAAGCCAGGCGTTTTGGCACATATCTCTAATCCCAGCACTCTGAGAGGGTAAAACAGGAAGACCTACAGATTGAGCCCAATCTAGACAATTTAGTGATTTAGTAAGACCCCCATCCCAAAAATAAAAAATAAAATAAGGTGTGGCAGCCCATGCCTGGGATCCCAGCACTTGGGACGCTGAGGCAGGAGCATCATTGTGAGTTCAAGGTTGCCCTGAACTGCATGGTGAGTTCAGGATCAGGCTGAGGTACATAGCAGGACCTTGTCTCAAAGAATGAATTCAGGGCCGAGGAGATGGCTCAGTAGGATAAGCACTTCCCTGGCAAGCGCAAGGGCCTGAGTTCAATCTCTGGTTTCGCCAAAAAAAAAAGAAGAATTTGCTAATATAAAATAAAAAGAGATATAAACTAAAAAGGGTTCATTCAGGTGAAGGTCTTGTGTTCAGTCCACAGTACCAAGGGGCAGGGAGGGACCTATGAAAACCACAGGCCCTCTGCAAAAAGCTGATATTACGAGGTAACAAGCATGAAAAGCAGCGTGAGTATCCGGTGACACTGTTTAACTGGGACACCACTGCAAAGCCAGTACCACTGTGCATGGTGTCACACGCTGATTTTGAAAAAAGGAGGCAGTGGTAGTGGATTTGCCAGCAGATAGGGAGACGGAAGAGTATGGGGGTGTCCCTTTGCCTTCAAGTCCCAGATTGCAAGGTGAAAACTGCCAGCTGCCCCTGCCCAAATGTTGATTTATTGCTGTGGTTTCATTTGATTTGACTGTGGCAAGAATGCAGAACTCCCTCTTAACTATTTTGCTTTGCAAGGCCGTACTCTAGCCGTACAGCACGCCACTGTCACCCACAGAGACAGGATGAGGCTGTCCCTCTGTCCCCCCTTTCCCCTGTCCTGGGCCCCTGCCACCAGGGGCCACACTTTGGCCCTATGAATTTGTCCATTTTAGGAACTTTTCCTAAGGGGCAGGGGGGTCCCCACAGAATTTGTGTTTTATCACGGATGGACAGCTCCATCTTTCAGGGAGCTGGGGGTGTCTCTCAGCCTCCCCAGAGGTCTAGCTCAGGAAGGGTGCCAACCCATGAAAACCACATCACGGTCTGTCCAGGAATTCTTCCTGCTGTAAAGCACATGCAGCTGGGCCACCATCAGGTCCCTACCTCCCAGCCTCCCCCCAGTGGTCATCACTGTTGAATTCCATGCAGGTAAATAGAGAAATACAGCGGGGCAGGGCAGCACACACCTATGATCCCAGCGCTCAGGAGGCTGAGGCAGGAGGACCACCTTGTATCTAAAGCCAGCTTGAGCTACTGAGTGAGCTCCTGTCTCCACAGAGCGAGAAATGCAAATAATTTCTAGGAGCCAGGAACCCTTGGAAACTCCATGGAAAGCTGATTGAGGAGGGCTGGTGGAGGCTCGCAGAGGCAAGCAGTTCGATGTGCGGGGACCCTTAATCAGGCTTAATTCAGAAGGGGCTGAGCCGCTCACAGCGCAAATTGCAGGAAGCGAAAGGTAAAGATGCCCTGGACTGCGGTGTCAGGAAGGGGAGGCCTCGGGCTCATAAATTGCCCAGGGGGCTTTTCAGAGGTTTATGAGCTCCCCAGGCCACAATGGGATGGGGCCCACTCTCGCCACCTCATTAAGGATGTTTTTTAGCCAATGCTAATAATAAAAAGCCATCCTAAAAGCAGGGCTCATCTTTATTCAGAGTCCTCTCCTCTGGAATATAAAAAGATGTCATAAAATGGAAATACAATGGGGATCCCCAGCCCAGGGAGACTCGTTAAAGTGCACTGTGGCCAGGACCCTGCTGAAGTCAAGGCCACCAGGGCTGGCGTATTGCCCTCTGGTCCCCAGGAGCCTGCCTTGTGTGGGAAAAAAACCCTGCGTGGTTGTCACCAACCATGGACTAATTAACTTTTTCTTTGGAGTGTTTTTAAAGCTGTTTCCAAAGTGCCTTTATTTATTTATAGTTCCTCTTCTAGTAGAGCCAAATGATTTTTTTTTTTCCTGAGCAGGAGGATTGAACCTAGGCAGCAGTGAGCTGCATCCGCAACCCTTACTATTTACTTTTTAAAATTATTTACTTTGTTTTGAGGCAGAGCCTAAGTTACTAAGTTGCCCAGGCTGAGCTCACTTAAATTACTTCCCGCCTTGACCCCACCCCCAGTAGTTGACATTAATAAGTCTGGGCCACCTTGCCCTGCTGGAAATGAACTTTAGTTTTTGTTTTCAGTGTTTTGTTTTTTGTTGTTCTGAGACAGGATCCATAGAGTTCAGGCTGGCCTCCAGCTTGCTCTGTAGCCCAGGCTGGCCTTGAACTCCCAATGATCTTCCTGCCTCAGCCTCCCAAGTGCTCCAATTACAGGCATATCACACCACTGCACCCAGCTCAAAGTGTTTTTTTCTTTTTTTAAAGGGGAAGGGACATTGCTGACACGGGGCTATCATCACAACCCTAGTACTACAGAAAAAGTCACTGGGTGGGCACCCTGGAAGTTGTGGCTCCAGAGATTGGGACTAAGGTGGTGCAGTTAGACATTAACCTTGGTGTCCTCCTGCCCACAGGAGGGCTTCTTGGTCCCCTTTAGCCTGGGGGGCCCTGGCAGGAAGCCTTGTCTTTTTTCCCCCATTTCTTACTCTGTTAGGACTAAGACAGAAGCCCCCCTACCTGCTGGTGATGGGCCACAGGCAGGTGGGGTGCCCTGCATAGGTGCTACTTATTTATTTTCTAGGGATACTATTTAGTATTAATCCTTCTATCCATCCACCCACCCACCCATCCACTCATTCACCTATGCATCCACCCATCCATTTATCTATCCATCCATCCACTCACCCACCCACCCATCACCCATCCACCCACCCATCCACCCAGCCACCCATCAATCCAGCAACTGTGCAGGTCTCCTCTGTGCCACTCATGCCCAGCACTGAATAAGCCCAGCACTTGGTAAATAATAAAACATAACCAATGGTTCCAATGGTAAACAATTCTGTGGCCCTCCTCTGTCCTAGGCAGTGCTTGTCCCTCTGTCCCTGCTGGGTCCCTGTGGCAGTGAGGACACAGAAGGGTTAAACTGCAGCCGAGGGTGTCTTGGAAAAGGTGGGCCCAGTGAAGGGAGCACTGGAGAGCTCGCTGTTTACCAGGCGCTTCCTTCAGGGCTAGGTCCAGAGTGATTGATCTCCACTGAGGGCAGGCGCTAGGAGAAGCCTGCTCCCAGCCTCCACGCGCCTGGGCCACCCGAGCTTTCATCTTCTCCAGAGCCTTATTATGAGGCCCCACAAAGGCGGGCCAGGCCTGCAGGGCGGGGCTTCTCCAGCGGCTTCAGTGCCCAAGCCTGCACCAGGGCTGCTCCTGGGCCACCAGCCACCTGGGCCACCACACGCAGCTGGGAGGCTGAGGCACGGGAGGCAGGTGCAGGAGGCCATCCTGGGCAAGCTCCAGCGCGGCTCCACCCCTAGCCTGCTGCCTGCTCCGAGCGCCTAAAGACAGTGTGAAAGACATCCACAGCGGTGCCAGGCTCCGCACCCCGCATCCCTCATCCCAGCACCCAGGAGTCTGGAGCAAGAGCCTCGCTGAGCTCAAGGCCAGCCTGGACTACGCAGGGAGACCTTGTCTCAAAACAAACACAAGCCCTCACATCCTGTTTCAGGACTGCAGCTATCAGATAATTTGCACCGTCCAAGGTGGCCCCACTGGCCACAAATAATGAGGGGCCCTTGAGATGGGGCCAGCGCTACCAAGGGACGGACTTGTTAGCATTATGTATCTCATTTTCATTAATCTAGACCTAAACCAATGAGGCAGTAATCTGAGCTCATGGGAGGCTGAGGCAGAAGGATTGACATGAGTTCAAGGCCAGCATAGCCTGGAACTGAGTAGGACCACAAAATTGTTTTCATATTTAGGAATCATAAATTGTGTTTTATTATATTCCAGGCACTGGGCTAAGATGGATCTTTATGTGTTTTTACTGCTAGCCCTCACAACCAAATGCACTTGGTGTTACTACAATCCCATTTGACAGGCAAGTAAACTGAGAGGCTCGGGCCCTGAAGGTCCCGGCTTCTGTGCTGCCTGTGTCTCCATAGCTATTGTGAGACCTTGTCTCAAATATACCATAAAATAAAAATAAATTTAAACCATGGGATGAAACTATTGTCATTTCTTTCTTGTTTTTTGGTTTTTTTTTTTTTTTTTTTGGAAAGGGTCTACAGGGTGTTCAGGGTCTTACTACTAGATCAGACTCATAGTGATCTGCCTGTCTACAGCCTCCCAAGAGCTGGGATTACAGGTGCACACATGCCCTGACTCAATCACAGTCTGAGCATACCCCAGGGGCAGGTCCAGCATGGCAGGCCTAGGGATTGAACCCCTGGCCCCTGCGCCTGCTTGCAGGCCCTTTAGTCCGCTGAGCTACTCGGCCGGCCCCCATTTCATTAATTTAAATCTAAGTAACCATATCTGACTACGGACTACAATATGGGACCTGGCAGTTTCCTGTAAGCAGCAGGTAGTCATAGAATATGCCATAGTAAACTGTATTTACTTTTTCATTTTCATATCCCAATAATATGTCTTGTTCTGTTTTGTTTTGTGTTTTTGGCAGAACTGGGGATTGAACTCAGGCCCTTGCACTTGCCAGGAAAGTGCTTATTACACTGAGCTATCTCCTGGCTCTGATAGCCCAATAATATGAAGAGAAGTTTTCCAGGCCCATGCCATCAGGGGCATCTGCTCTAGAGGTACCCGCGCTCCTTGCCTCAGAACTCAGACTGCCTCAGGGTTAGGGATGTTCTAGATCCATAGGTCCTCATTTGCATTCTGTACCCATGGGATCCAGCAGAAAATATGCAGGCCCTCGGAATGGAGTACTACTCTGTCATGAAGAAGGGTAAACTTGAGTCATATGTAGGCAAATGGATACACCTTGAAACCACAACATTAAGTGAGGTAAATCAGACACAGATGCCTAAGTAGCACAACATATAAACAGAGTACAGAGGAGAAGGAAATAAGAAAAAGGAGAGAAAAAATTACTGTAACCCAGCATAGATAATGTCCCTAAAAGTGTACTTTGGTCTAGTATAATCATCTTATGTGTTTTATTTAGTTTTGGCCTGTTAGTCTGACTGGAATCTATATGGTGATAGTTAGCTTTATAAAGAATTATAAGATAAATAAATTAGCCTGATACTGGGAAAACAGGGGTGGCGAGATGTTTATGTACAGGGACCAATTCCCCACAGTGACTATAGTCATTACGTATTGGAAAATGCACCAATAGATTTTTTTAATTTTAATGGGGTTCAGTGGTATAAGTGCCTGCTTGCTAAGTGCAAGGTCCTGAGTTGGATTCCTGTACCCCCAAAAAATTTTAATGGTGGTAACTCTAACAGCAAAAGAGTAATAATTTCAATTCCTGGTGCCCCTGTCCCCACCCCACCCTCAAAAGAGGTACTTGAAATGGATTAAGTCTTTAGAAATTTGTTTTGGTAACAAACCTGAGAAATGTGTTAGGGGCCAGTGAGATAGCTCAGCAGTCTAAAGCGCCTGCTTAGGCAAGCTTAGGCAAGCGTGCAGGGACTGCAGTTCAATCCCCGGAAGCACATTCTGTGCCAGCCCCGCCCCCCGGGTGGGAGGAGCTGGCCCTGAAGAAAGAAAGAAAGAAAGAAAGAAAGAAAGAAAGAAAGAAAGAAAGAAAGAAAGAAAGAAAGAAAGAAAGAAAGAAAGAAAGAAAGAAAAGGTTAAATTGCACAGCGGACACATGCAGCCCAGAGGGAGAGTGCTTGCCCAGCTCACGTGAGGCCCACCCTGGTGGGGAGGGGCCATATGCAGAGCCCCCCCCAATGTACACACACTTCAAGGGGGAAAATAGTATAAGTGAGCCGGGCATGGTGGCGCATGCCTGTAATCCCAGCACTCAGGAGGCTGAGGCAGGAGGATTGTTGTGAGTTCGAGACCAGCCTGAGCTACAAAGTGAGCTTAAGGCCAGCCTGAACTGCATAGTGAGACCCTGTCTCAAAAAGACAAAAAAAAAAAAAAAGAAAGAAAGAAAATAGTATAAGTGAGGTGCGGTGGTACACATCTATAATCTCAGCACTCAGGAGGCTGAGGCAGGAGGATCCCTGTGAGTTCGAGGCCAGCCTGGGCTACATAATGAGATCCTGTCTCAAAAAAAAAAAAAAAAAAAATCCTGTACAGATTTGTTGCAGCGTGGATGTCCTGCTGTCCCCAGCCCTCAGGAGGCCATGACAGGAATATCATCTGAACCCCTCCTGGGAAGCCTAGCAAGACCACCCTCTCCGAACAGCAACATCGAAATTGTATAGAGAAGGGCCAGGGAGATAGCTCAGCAGTGTGAGCATCCATCTGGCAAACACAAGGTCCTGAGTTCAATCCCAGATACAAAAAAGAAAAAAAAAAAAAATGTAGAGAGAGATCTAAAACCAATCTGATGGAGATCCATGAGGTTTTGTCTGAAACTCCTGTGGCTAAATGTGTTTCATCTGGATTGAAACAGTGGCCAGGATGGTGGTTCACAACTCGAGCCGAGCCGCAGCACTCTGGAGGCCGAGGCAGGAGGATTTCTGCAAGGGTTTTTATTTGAGACAGGGTCTTGCTGTGTAGCTCAGGATGACTTCAGACACATGGTGTAGCCAGGCTGGGCTTCCAGTCACCTGCTCCAGTCTCAGCCTACAAGGGCTGGCACTGCAGCTGTGTGGGCTCACAGCCTAGTTATTCACATATTTTTTTTTTTTTTTTAAGAACCAGGGATTGAAACTGAGGCCCTTGCACTTGCCAGGGAAGTGCTTATTGCACTGAGCCATCTCCCTGGCCCCTCCACATAATTTTTAAAAAACATATTTGGTACAGGGTCTTACTATGCAGCTCGGAGTGATCCTGCCCCTCCAGCGCTAGGATTACAGGTATGCACCATCACACCTGGTCTTGTTGGCTGGCTCGGCATGCCAGAGAGGGGCCGAAGTGGCATGTGGCCGGGGATCAAAACTGGATTCTTGCCCTTGCCAGGTAGGTGCTTAGATGGTTGAGTTATCTCTGCAGCCCCTTTACATTAAAAAAAAAAAAAAAAAATCCCAGCACTTGGAAGGCTGAGGAAGGAGAACTGCTGCAAGTTCAAGATCAGCCTGGAGCCGGGCGTGGTGGCGCATGCCTGTAATCCCAAGTACTCGGGAGGCTGAGGCAGGAGGATTGTTGTGAGTTCGAGACCAGCCTGAGCTACAAAGTGAGCTCAAGACCAGCCCGAACTGCATAACGAGACCCTGTCTAAAATAAAATAAATCACTTCAGATAATGCTGACATTCTACTCATCTTCAGTATTTTTTTTCCCTCCATCCTGCACCAGGGAGGACCCAACCTGGAAATTGGACTTTAATCCCTTTTCTGATGTGCTAATAATTTTAACAAGTATGCTTGTGGGGGGAAAAATGATTTTGATGTTTTGATCCCAAGAATAAAGTAAACCTTATTATTTCATTTGAAAGTTAATCCATTCCCAGTCCTCTGATGAAAAATACTGGAATTCAGTAATGAAAAATTACTACAGAAGCCTTAAACATTTGGAAAGGTTGAAACACATTTCTGAAAAAGGGAGGATTCTAGAAGAAATCTTTATTGAATTTGGTTTGCTATCAGGGGGTTCTTTTTTTAGTTTTGATGGGACAGGGTCTCACTGGTTAGCTCAGGCTAGCATTGAACTTGCAGTAACCCTCCTGCCCCAGCCTCCCCGAGTGCTGGGGCTACAGGCGTGCACCACCATGCCTGGCTGAATTTGCAAATCATAACTCAACAACAGTATGGTTCACTATCCTCTAGAGTACAGTAGACCCCAAGATTCACGGGGTTCCATGCCTACAGCACCCACAAATTGTGGAAAGCTGTGAATTTCAGTTACAGTCGGGAAAATCCCTATAGGTGCCTATTTTTATAGCTTAACCCTTATATCCTGTATCTCCCACAGCTGTGGAATTTAATTTGATAAAATACTGCACTCAAACACATAGAAGGTGCAGAGAGTTCTGGCAGCGTCGGAGGGGTAGAAGAACAAAGCCGAAGACACTAGAGGAGCTACTGGCGAAGCAATTGTTAGGATGCCTGGTGCGGCTGCACGGATGCTGCACAGCCAGCCAATCAGCAGCAAGGAGACCTGAAGAACGCTCTCGGATTGGCTACTTTCAAACCTCCAGCCAAAAAAGAAAAAAAAACAGTCACGGAGCATGCTTGTGGTTGGCCCGAAATTGCAGGGTTTCTGTGGACAACTATTAGTTAGGGACTAAGGAAAATTCTGAGAACTGCTGAGGCCGTGAACCCTGAAGGATGGCTTCGCGGGACTATGATGTATACTAAGAACAGAAGTGAAAGGAAACCGAGGTCTTCAATGCTTACATCTGAAAAATTGAAACACTGACATCTTTCAAGAATTCAGCATAACTAAGTAGCAGCGGATAGTCTCAACCAAGGAAAGGAAAGGAACTGTGGATACAGACAGAAGGTAATGGAGATACAAAAGAAAGATCCACACCCTCAAGAAAGGGCTCTTTGAAGGCTGGCCAAATAGCTCACCGGATTAAAGCACCCGCAAGCAAGCGCAGGGGCAAGGGTTCAATTCCAGGGTCTGCGATGTTAGCCCCGCCCCAGGGGCCCACTGAGACTGCAGTTGAGACTGGGTGTAATCTCAGCTCTTGGGAGGCTGTAAACAGCAGGATCACTACTAGCCTGATCTAGTAGCGAGACCCTGAACACCCTTTAGACCCTTCCCTAAAATGCAAAAAAAAAAAAGAATGGGTTCTTTGGACTGAGCACCTAAGCACAGGGACCATTCCTGTGCCATAGGCCGTGCCCCCAGGGTGTACTGAGCTGGCCATGGTGGCACATACCTGTAACCCCAGCCCTCGGGACCTAAACAGCAGAAGGATCACTACAAGTCCAAGCTGCATAGTGAGACCCCATACCAAATACATTTAAAAAAAAAAAAAAAAAAAAACTTTGACATCTAGTAAAATGGACAATGGTTCTGTTCAGATACCAGGAAAAAATGGGGCAGACCCAGTGCGATATAGTTAAGAATACAAGAACACTATGAAGAACTTCTACCAATGAATTGAAAAGATTGAGTGGTTTTAAAGAATTTAACAAAAAGCCGGGCGTGGTGGCGCATGCCTGTAATCCCAGCACTCGGGAGGCTGAGGCAGGAGGATTGTTGTGAGTTCAAGACCAGCCTGAGCTACAAAGTGAGCTTAAGGCCAGCCTGAACTGCATAGTGAGACCCTGACTAAAAAAGACAAAAAAAAAAAAAAAAAAAAAGAATTTAACAAACTGACTTCAAAATTTTTATGGCAAAGCAAATGGCCCAAAAGAAACAAGGAAATTCCCAGAGAAAACAAGCAGAGGAAAGGCTCTTACCTTTTTTGTTTGTTTTGTTTTGTTTTGTTTTGTTTTGTTTTGTTTTGTCTTTTTGAAAGAGGCTGTCCCTATGCAGCTCAGGCTGGTCTCGAATTTACAACAATACTCCTGCCTCAGCCTCCTGAGCACTGGGATTACAAGAGTGTGCTACCATACTTGGATGTCCCTACAAATATTAAAGGTAAGCTGGGCGTGGTGGCGCATGCCTGTAATCCCAGCACTCGGGAGGCTGAGGCAGGAGGATTATTGGTGAGTTCGAGACCAGCCTGAGCTACAAAGTGAGCTTAAGGCCAGCCTGAACTGCAGTGAGACCCTG
>PVKA01027284.1:0-30707 GCA_004027165.1 Ctenomys sociabilis
ACATATTTCCCTTTTCCTTTTCTTCTTTTCCTCTTTCCCCATTAGAGTTTGAAAGGAGATTTGACTTAGATACTGGCATCGGTTCTGGGACAATCTCTTCACTGCTGTTACTTCAGTATGACTGCTCCAAGCCCCCACATTGAGACTTCTCTGTGGTTAACTTACTTGCCCACCAGCAGTGAAGTGAAACTGAGGCATATTCTAGGAGCTTTGTTTTTCTTCCTGTTTAATTGTACTTGAAAATGTATTTTAGGATACATGTTAACATTCATTCAGTACACCTACAGAGTAGTTCTGACTTAGTGTTTTATTGGATTTATGTTGCGATATCTGAACTGGCCATTGTCCCTACCTACATTTCTATATAATCAGTAAATAGGAACATACCCTGATAACAGAAATCTGACATTAAATGATAAATCTATACAAAGTGTTTTCTGATTGGCCTGGATTCTTGGCTACTTTGTTGGTATTTCCAGCATCATTTGAACAATGGAAGATGTTGATCTTTAAAAACTGCTAAATAATAGAGTAGTTATAATTACCAGTACATTGGAATAGATAAGTGCTTCAAGAAATCTTGACATACCATCATGTCAAGCAAACTGTGCAACTTTGGATAATGAGATTCCAGCTTGGCTTATAATTATGTGTGGTGTGGTGGTATTTTTTGTATAATATTTATATACATTCTGGGTCTAAAAGGCTATTACAGATGACTGGTTTTTTTTGAATCGGAGCTGTTGCCAGTAATCTGAGGATAAACTGCATCTGTGTCCAAAGGATTGGTTGCTCTGCTTTGTCCTTTGACAGCTAGCTATAGAACACAGATGATAAAAAGAGGAAAAATATCAATGTGTGTGTGTTTGTAAGAGGATCTTTCAGTTTTGTTTCCTTTGTTGTCTTAAATCCTAAGTTACTATTTTTTGTTAATTTTTGTGAAGACTTACAGTGCATAGTTTTGCTGATTAACAATGAATTTATGGTATCTCGAAATGTTTAACCAGGTTCCTCCCAGCCCTCCTAGTATACTGCTTCTATGTTGCATACTAATTAATTTGTGTTATGGGTTCACTCTGTAATCTATACTTAGTAGTCTCTTTCTCATTGAGAGACACTGTCACTCCCATTTTGGGTATAGTGATAATTTTGGTCAACTTTCTGAGTGTCACTGTTTTTACCATATTTGAATCAAGGTTGAATTTTGTACTTACTCCTTGGTTCTCTAGCTTTCTGTTCCATTATTGTTTGCTTACTGATCTTTTCCTTATTTCCATTTTATTCTTATCTGCAAAATTAACATGTTTATTATTTTAAGTTACTGATGAAGTAAATATGAGCTTACAGTGTTATCTTTACTATTTGATGCTAACAAGTGGCAAATGCAATAAAGGCACCTTTCACTAATTGAGTTGCTATCATGCATCTCAGTGTCTGTGGTAGGACTTGGAATGATAGTGCGCACATCTCTTGTGCAGCCAGTTCCCGCTGAAAGGTTGTAATCATCTGTTTGACACCAGAGCCCCTTCCCCCATCACAGATTGTGATGTCACATGCCAAGGATTCTCTCCCGGCAGGGAGAAGCCAGAGAAGTGAATCTTCATGATGAACTACATCCTTATTCAAATTTGGTCACTAAGGGAAAATTAACCATAACAAGCAACAATTATACTGGCTAATATAAAATACCCTGTTGAATTAGGCTTAAAGTACTTTTACCATTATAATGGAATGAAAAATTCCTTAAAAAAATTAAGTAAACATTTGAAAGTTGTGACTATAAATGTAAGTGAATGATACTACATGTTTTGAATACATTGTGTTAATTCTCAGTAATGAGTTTTAGTATACTTGTGTTTCTAAAATTTTAGTGCATATTTCAGACAGAATGATTTTTTAAAAGTTGCTATTTAAATACAAAATTTAAAGCTTTTGGATGGCTCAAGGTGACCAGAACTGAAGGATATATGGTAATAATTTCATTAAAAGGATGTAGTAACCAAAATATTTCTCTGAAGGAAACCAATGCACAATCATATTACTTTTACAATATAATACTTTTATGTGATGTATGAATACAGTACATTCTAATTATAGAAATAGTCATTGAAATACTTCCCAATAACTTTCAGAATCTTATTTATTAAATCTACTGACACCAGGGAAAAACTACCACAAATAAACCAAATCTTTAGATACTGGCATAAGATGCCCTCTAGATTTATCCATGATTTATCCACAAGGTAGAGTGAGAGGAATTTTGAACTTTTTAGCATGTTGATAAATAATGTACTAAAAATTGACTGTGTGTTTTTTCATTTTTTCACCAAAATGAAGAAAATGTAGATTATTCCAAGTTACTCCAAGCTATTTATTTGAAAAATTTTGTTGGAACAGCAATATTCATTTCTCAGAATGGATTATTTTGATAGCCTCAATTTTGATAGGGAAGAAAATGAAGGGTGATGCCAGTAGAGTCTAGGCTAGGGTAGGACTGCATTGCTTTGTCCCTGGTTGTCACTGGAGAAACCTGGGGAACTGAAGTCCACAGCTGGTGGGGCTGTGGTCTCTATTTACATCACAGTGAGAAGATCCAGAAGACTTCAGCAATACCATTTCATGTCCCCTTTAATTCTAGTTATTAGAGAAAATTGAACATAATGCTGTGAATCTTTTTTCCCAAGTTAAATGAAAATATTTCTAATTATGATTTGATATATCAGTATTTTTCACTTAGATTATGTGCATATTTTGAAATATGTGCAATTTATAACATATCACAATAAGGAAGAAACAGATTTTAAACTATTAAAGGTTCAGCTAAGTCTCATAGATAAGAAAAATCAGCACGTTTAGTCATGGTTGGCATATAAATAATATTTTTTAAATTTGTAAATTTCTTTTTCTGTGAAATAAATTGGTATAGTATGTAGTCACTGCTTGTATTTAAATTACTGCTTTCCAGTGGTACTGGAAAATGACAGGTGAATTTCTGTAATGACTTCAAATGCAAAGGATTCATGGTATTTAAGGTTATTTATAGACTGCCTTGGAAAGAGTGAAGAGATTGTGTATTTCACTGTCTTAAATTTGAAAATAGGAAAGCAGTTGAAATGGAAGAAAATTTCAAATTTGACTTTTTAGGACTGTTAATAACTATTTATAATTTTCGAAAGGGTAAATACTCCTGTTATTAGAATATCTCTGTAATTAGGTATTTTTTTCCTTGTCTTGTCCCTTTTAACATAATGAAACATAATTATTTATTATAGGGCTTATGATAACACTATAATATGAGCCCAACTTTTTCAAGTAAACTTTTGTAAAAATTATTTTATTTTATGTAGGGAATTAAAATATCACCAGTAAACGAAGCCTGGCCTTCCCTCCCTTTCTTCCTCTTTCTCTCTCTCTTCATCTCCTCCCTTTTCTTGCATGACATTCTTTCTCTCCAGAAGGCTCTGTATTAAGTGATTTCTAGGGAATTTCAAATTCTTTGATAGCTTCCATAGTTCTTTGCATTGTATAAGAATGAAATGGGCTGTTGATCTATATCAAAACTTCCGAGGTTTAACATACCAGACATCTTTTTATACTGTTGTTAAATCAGAAAAGGGCCCTCATTTAATCTGTTAAACAATAGCCCATTATCTTTAGGGTAAATTGGCCTTAAGTTAGTAGTGTTAGTTTACTAGAGATTTCTTTTCCCTCTAGTGTAAATTAGTGTGATTCCACAGCTTTTTTTTTCTTTTCTAAAAATAAAAATCAGCCCTAAGCTTTTTTTTTTTTTTTACATTAACAGTTATATTAAAAGTGCTCATTAATTTTTCTTTGTTTTCCCAAGTGCCTTGGGAAACAAAGTTCTTTTGAATGCATAGTAAAAAGCATCTGTGAATGGCTCTCTTAGGTACTGTGTCTGCCTCTCTTCCTGTATTTTTTCAAGCTACTAAGTAAATCAAAACTGGGATTTTAAAAAATGAAGATGAAAATGGGATTAATCCAGTGCAAAATGAATAGGATTTGGGGATGTTTTATTGTCTTAGTTATGAGTGATTTGTTTATGCAGTGGAAAGAAGTGTTTTCCTCAGAGGGCTTAAACCTTCATACAGCTTAAGGAAGAAACACATCTAATTCAAATTGGCTCATTCATAGCAATAGTAAATTTAATTTCAGTAGTCAAGCCATAAATTAATGTTGTAAAATTAAATCTTACCTGGCAGTGGTTGGTTTGAAGTTCAGTAATTTGAACTCTGGCTGGCAATAGGAAGCTTTGGTCCCTGAAATGCCTCCTCTGTTCTCCTTTGGATCTTATTTCTTGCAGTGTCTCTGGCTGTAGACCTGATAATCCCATAGCATTAGCTAGGACAGCACTGCATAGATGAAGACTCCATTTGGATAGAATTGTAGAAATCGAAGGATGAATTTGCCTTTATCAGAGAATAGCAGTTGATCCGAC
The DNA here is from genome assembly GCA_004027165.1 of Ctenomys sociabilis. Lineage (NCBI taxonomy): Eukaryota > Metazoa > Chordata > Mammalia > Rodentia > Ctenomyidae > Ctenomys > Ctenomys sociabilis. The sequence goes on from PVKA01027284.1 coordinate 4,457, forward strand.
CCCAGTATTCAAAACTTATTAAAAATCCATTGAATGTTTTAGTAGAGAAAAATCCTGGTTGTTTCTATAGATGCTTTACCCTTTCGAAAAGTTCTGCTTGTCCATATTTCAGAATAACACATACTCCCAAATTATGCTGCTGTAGATTTTTTATCTGAACCACAAGCATGGATGTTTTCTTGTGCCCTCTTGTTTCCATTGGTTTTCTCCTTACCAACTTTTCAGTCCATCAGCTTCCTTTCTGCAGAGGGTGAAGGGATTTCTTCTGTCCTTCTTGTGCTTCTGTGACACATAGTTCTAGTGCACTGGTATTTGAATGAGGGAAAAATCCAAAAGGAAGTACAGCTTCATCATATCTCTGGACAGTGAGCGTACTTGGCATGAATGAAGAGCTGACAGGAGCTGTTCAAACTGATGCCATGTTGCTTTCCTACATAATAAACCCATTAATTACGTCTCCTGATGGACAGCAGTATGCCCTGCAAGGAGGAGAGGAAAGAGCAGCGGATGATCACCCTCGTCTCAGTAGGTGCTCTCTGAGCAGCTTGTCGCTGAGAAGTGAATCCAGGCAAAGCTGCAGCTTGCGAGTGTGCTCAGGTAGAATGGGCAAGAGTTATTCTGACAGACAGTTAGGTGACGTATTTGGGAAGGGAGAAAGCTTAACAAGGAGGTAGCTGGAATAAGGTTCCTAAATGCCTTTGAAAATGTTCATTTTTTTCCTTGGTATCTTTTTGGCTGGAAACTGGCTATTTTTTTTCCCTTTGTCATCTTTGTTATGTATTATTTGCAGAAATTTTACTGAGTTTTCTCTTCATGGTTTTCCCTAAAAAAGGAAAATGATTTTTTTAAAAGTCTGAGATGGAAAGACTATATTGTGAGTTTTAATATTTATGACAGAGAAAGGCTTTTTTTTTTTTTTTTTGTAAAGAAAGCCACACCTGTTTTTATACATCTCTTGGGAAAGTACATTTTGTTACTTTGGATTGAAGCATTATGAGTCATCGTTTGGCATAAAACTTTAACAGGGTCTTCATTGCAATTTTCTCTTAGATGGAATTCTGATTTGTATAAAATCATAGATCTAAAATTGTCAGTTCCATAATTTTGTACTTGAGTTTTAAGATTTGGTACAGATCTAAAGCCCGGGTGCAAAGCCATGACTGAGAACTGTGCTCTGCTTTCTCTGAAGAGCTGTAAGATGGGAGCAAGACACTCCTAACTCACAGCTATAGCAGGGCTTGCGGGTATTGCCCTCCCAAGGTGTTCACACTTGACTGAGCTCTTGTCATCTGTCATCAGAACCTGGAAACTTTGTGTAGCATCTTTATGTGTTCTCAGATTATGCTTTGTCACTTAAATCTTGCTAAGCAAGAATTATAATGTGCTTATTACACATATGTCAGTCAATTATTGAAAGCTCAGTAAACTGTTGTTGACTATAGTACTATGTATAGGCAAGTTAAATGAGAAAAGATGGGCTAGGCTTCTTAACTTTTTGAAGTTGCCTCTGTAATTTTTCTTCTTAATCATTTATATTGTTAACATCAGGAGGGTGTTTGTAAATGGTCAACTGCTGAGAACTTCAGTGACAAAGGGAAGTAAAGTTACAGATTGTGACTTTATTTTGGGTGTAAGTCCCACTGTAGTTTAAATCATTATTTCCTAGTGGCCTGGCTACAAAAGGAATGGCTACACTAATTACTTGTTAACTTGGATAGTTTATCTTTTGCAGACCAAAAAGAGGTGTATCTCAGCAATTGTAACCACTGAACTTTTCCCAAGTTAGTGCTGTTGGGATCCTTGATATTGATTGATTGTATTTACTGAAAGCTACAGTTATTTTCCTTTTCTATAGGATTGAGTTCTTCTGTGAAGCAAGGGTATTGTTCAGTGGTCTCACTGGTTTGTAGGTATTTGGGTAAATGATTTGTCTATTTTCTAAATTTGAGGATTAGGAGGGAGAGTGTGAAAGACATGAAATTTTATATTCTCTTTGGTGCCTAATAAAGCACTTTTCTTTCTTGTGAATGTTTCAATTTCCATCTTCCATTGTTTCAGGTTATTTTATTTTCATATTTAATCAGCTTTCTCTTTTCTACTATGAAATTGACAAAGCACTTCAAAACTTTCCTAGGTTTTGTAAGCTTTAAGATAACTTCATATATAACATGAAAAATGACACCCACTTAAAGGTGTTTTTTGGTGGAAACTTTGGTCCATACCTAGAAGTATGTGCACAACTGTGTTTGAGTCTCTAATATTGGGATTTTTATTTTTTTCTCATTAACTTTATTATCAATAATTATATAGCATATTAAAAATTATAGACAAATATTGAAATATGAAAGATATAAGATTTAGACTGAACTTTAGAGAAGTATTTCTGAAATGAATATATAGCACGAGATTAATAATAGATTGCACATCATAAATTATTTACAAATTTAAATGAATATAACAATAAAAATTGTCCAAATAAAAATGAAGAAGAAAGAATTTACAGATCAGTCATATAAGAGTTCATTCTAGCATTGGCCGTGACTCATCCACATGGATGACACAGACAAAGGATCTACAGAATAAGGTACAGGACTACAAGAAAAACCCTGAAGGGACTTCACTGACCTCATAAGAAATATAAAGTACATGTGTTGGTATATAAGTCTTGCTCTATCTAGGTCTTAACCATCCAGCAGAAAAGTATAAAAATGAAGTATACATTGCGGGGCCATAATATTAAGTTGAGCTGTAAATGGCTATGGTCGACAACTTCTTCGGATAACTCACTATTGTTGCATAATGCTGGACTGTGATGGATTATGTTGTTGAGTTCAAGCACCTAAGTTAGTTGAATGATAATGGAGTGCCCATCTCTGACAGGTGTACAGCAAGGAAGGGGTATAGAATGGAAGAATCATGATGTGTGTGTACGGACAGTACAGTTGGGATTGATAATGCTGTGGTTCTATATAATTTTATGAGAGGCAAGATTTGCACTAATGGTGGTTGGACAGGATATTATGTTGGCTTCTAGTACTATGGACAACCGCTAGGAAAATAACAAGGTAGAAAGTATTAATTATTGAATCTTTGATGTAATTCAGATATAAAAAATAAGATGCACAAACAGCTACAGTCTCTTAATTTACTGATAAGAGACATATGGTATAATAATGTCTGTAAGCATAATATCATGTATACACCTTCTATGATACCAAAACATTATGAAAACAGTTTGCAATGTATTAATTTATGAAATCCATCTTGTCAAGGTATCTTAAAACTGTCTCATCGCTATTTGTACTTCAATAAAACAAAAGTAAAATAAAAAAAATAAAATTAAATAAATAAAATCCTGTGACACAGGGGCTGGGGAGTTAGCTCAGTGGCGTAAATGCTTGCATGGCAAGTGTAAGGACCCCGGTTCAGTCCCCAGTACCGCGTGCTGTGCCACCCTGGGACCCTGAGTGCACCATGTGGGCAACCAAAAAGGGAGTGGTGGCGCATGCCTGTAACTCTAGCGCTGGGGAGGCTGAGAGAAGAGGATCACTGCAAGTCTGAGCTGCATAGTGAGACCCTGTACCAAATTAATTAATTAATTATTTTTAAAATTAAGTTTTTATTTTATTGAAGTACAAATATCAATCAGACAGTTTTAAGACACCTTAACAAGACAGATTCGATAAATTAATACATTGCAAACTGTTTTCATACTGTTTTGGTATCATAGAACGTGCATACATGATATTATACTTACATTATTATAGCAGATGTCTCTTATCAGTAAATTATGAGTGTAGCTGTTTACTTATTTTTTATACATGAATTATATCAAAAATTCAGTAATTGTTTTCCTAGTGGATGACCGTAGTACTAGAAGCCGACGTAATATCCTGTCCAACCACCATTAGTGCAGATCTTGCCTCTCATAGGATTATGTAGAAGCACAGCATTATCTATCCCAACTGTACTGTCTATACACACACATCATGATTTTTTCTTTCTATACCCCTTCCTTTGTCTACACCTGTCAGAGATGGGCACTCCATGGTCATTCAACTAACTTAGGTGCTTGAACGCAACAACACAATCCAACATAGTCCAGCATTCTACAACAATAGAGAGTTATTCAAAGAAGTTGTTGACCATATCCATTTACAGCTCAGCTTAATATTATGACCTCACGATGTATACTTCATTTTTATACTTTTCTGCTGGATGGTTAAGACCTAATTAATTGTTTTTGAAGTTAAAAATAAAATAAAAATTAAAAATGAAAAAAAAAGAGGTCATTCTGTGACAAAATCAAGAAACTTATATTCACATAATTAGAATTCTCACAGTTGAAGGGGATAGACAATAAATATTTAAAGATTTAAAATTTCTGAATTTAGTTGAAATTATAGCACCACATTTCCAAGAAAAATGAACCTTTTGCACAATAAATTTGAATAAAATCTTGTCAAGATACACAAAAATGAAATTGTCCAAAACTAATTGCAAAGAAAAAATGATTAAATTACATACATAAAAAAATTAGTTATGGAAGAACAAAATTAAATAGCACCTTATTCCACATTAGAAAAAAAAGATCAAGTGTCTAAGAAGCTAATTCAAAGGACTGAAAAAAAAATCTGTCCTTCTATAATTTTATACTTAGCATTTATTTTGAAAACTAAAATAAAATATTTTCCAGTTATACAAACTCAAAATATTCTAATACCTCCAGACATAGCATACAGGAAATAACAAAGAGCATAATCCAGAAGGCAAGAGAAGTTGCTATATAGTCATGGATAAAGAATAAAGAGCTCTCAAAATGATAGTTATAAAGGACTGTGTAAAATATATTAGATGAATCCATTTAAAAGGGCATAGAAGATGTCTGAAAAACTATCTTATGTTGGGTTACATACATATTTTTTCATATATATGTGTGTGTGCATGTGTAAAGGACAAAGAAGACGTACTATAAAGTCAATGGAAAATGGAACTACTTTGTAAAGTTTCTAATACTAGGAGAAAATCATACTATATATTGTAAGTAGATTGTAAATCAAAGATATGGTTTAAATATTAAAACAAAAATTAAGATTAAACAATATTCAGAAAATTAAATATTAATTAATATTAATATAAAATTAAATATTTCAAAACAATTCAACTAAGAAAAAGTTTTTGTGATAATAGAGAATTACTAAGAATAAAACATAACATAAATACTGAAATGGCAAATATATGACCGGCACTTTGAACAATTTGAGGATAGTATATCGCACAAAGTTCTAGTATGTCATGGACACGGACAGTTTCCATGATGCTTACTGGTGGCCAGGTGTCACTTGTGTGACTGAGCTACTGCTATTTCCTTGATATCTACCTTGTTGACCTGGACAGAATCATGATCCATAGGGTGCATGAGAAGTCCATTTATAGAGTGTGCTGATGGAAATATTTTGCAGCTGTATACAAAAGAGTAATTGAAAGACTGCTTTTGTATACCTCTTTTTCTCCTGTATTTGTTTGCCCTATTTGGTGGGTTCTTTCTCACACAGGGAGTTGTGGTCATTTTGATCCCTCTCTAGTATATCTTTTAGTAGTCTTATAGGATTGGCTTTGTCATCATGAAATTCGTTAGTTGTTCTTTGTCATGCAAGTATTTCACTTCTCCATTATACTTGAAGGAGAGTTTTGCAGGGTATTCCAGTCTGGGTTGGGATTTGTTTTCTTACAAGACTTGTAGTACTTTCTTTGTTCCATGCTCTTCTTGTTTTGATGGTTTGTGAAGAGAAATCTGCCATTATTCTGATGGGTGTTCCTTTAAAAGTGATCTATTTCTTTTCTCTAGTGGCTTTTATTATACTGTTCCTGTTCTGAATTTCTAGGATCTTGATTATTATATGTCTGGATGTGGTTTTAATTGGGTTGATAATATTTGGAGTTCTATGTGCTTCAGTTGTCTGAATGTCAGATTGTTTCCCCATATTTGGGAAGTTTGCTGCTATTACTTCTGTCCATATTCTTTTTATATCATTTGTATTGACTCCTTTCTCATTGATGCCTATTAGTCTTATGTTTGTCTTTGCATTGTCTTGCAGATGTTGAATTATTTTTCGTATATCCTAGTTGTTTTTAAGAGATCTTTTCTTACTTTTTCACTAGCTGAAATGGTGTCTTTAAGGTCTGAACGTCTATTTTCACTTTCATTCAAACGGTTTTGTTAGTTTGTGATTGAACTTTTAATTTCCCATATGGCACTTTGAATCTGCTTCCTGCTTTCTGTTTCTTTCATATATTGCTCATTCAAGGATTCCATCATCTACCTGTCTTTCTTCCTTCCTTCCTTTTTTCCTTCCTTTCTTTTCCTTTCCTCTTTCTTTCCTTTCTCCTTCCTTCCTTCCTTCCTTTCATCGGAACTGGGGATTGAACTCAGGCCTTTGTGCTTGCCAGGCAAGCACTTATTCTACTGAACTATCTCCCTGGCCCCAAAATAGGTTAGCTTTTTATTTGTTTATTCTTTTTTATAAGTTTTTTTTTTTTTTGTTTTTTTTTTAAATCACGGATTGAACTCAGGACCTTGAGTTTTCCAGGGAAGCACTTATTCCACTGAGATATATCCCTGGCCTATCAGTGTCTTCTTTGGAAGCACTTAGTACTTCTTTCATTATAGTTATCATTTCTTTTTTTACTTCAGAAATTATTTCTGATCTGATTTACTCTATACCTTCTGCAGTTGTTTCTTCAGATGCTATTATTTCAGAGATTTCAGGTGTGTGATTTCCAATTTCTTCTATGCTGTTGTCTCCTGCAGCTGTTCTTGGTAGGCTCTGGGCCTGAGAATGCGTTTTGTTCCTTAGCTTTGTCATTTTGTGTAGTACTATCTTCTGACCTTTGGTGTGGAGCTTTGATAGAATTATTACCTTAGCACCAGGTCTGTATCTAAGGAGTTCAAACTTGTCCAGGTGGGTGTGGCTTGGGTCTGGCTGCTGTGTTTCACTTCTTCCTGTTGTAGCCCTTGGAGGTGTACCTGTTGTGTTGCTCTGGGAAGATGTTCTGTTCCTGGATCAGCTGGGTGAGTCTTGCCTCTAGCCTTTCTGCAGGGAGTTCTGTCCTAGGGTTCCACATGGGGCCTGTCTGATGGAGGGAGTTCCACTCACATGCCAGGCCTGGGCGCTGGCCTGAAGGAGGATCTGGAGAGCCCTGGGTCATCTTGACTCATGGGCTGGGCCTGGGTCAAATCGGGAATTGATTTTATAATGAAGAAAATCCCTCTTTATTCTCTAGTTCTTGTTATTAAATAGGAATTAGTTTCATGATTTCTTTAGTTAATACTTATGTTTAGGAGATTTGAGATACTCACTCTGAATAGAGCATGATGATCTTTTTGTTTGTATCATATTCAGAAAGATTGCATTTTAAAGGAGCAGTATAGAATTGTGTAAGCGCCTTCCGAAATGAATGTCCTTTCTTATTCTTATTAAAGACAATGTCTTTGCTGGCTTACCCATGTCATGCTAGGTAATTTTTAGCACACTAATTGCAGTAACATTTATTGATTCTTTACTAGCGACAAAAACCTGTGCTCTGTTCTTGGGCATGCTCTGCAACACATTTGCTTTTAACAGCGCTGAGGCAGGGACTAATTTCATAAAAGAAAAAGCTGAAGTACAGAGTGATGGAACCTGTTTAACTAGTTTATGTTGAACTGTGGTGGGCATGGTGGTTCCAGGGTCCAGTACTATTCCTTACTGAGACTGAATACCATTTCATTTAAATGCGAGACTCCCAGTATAGTTTTGAAAGAGTAAAACCAACACTGGTTTGATTTTCAAACTTTCTTTGAGATTTCAGATGGCCTACGTATGACTCATAGAGTTAACTATCTTTGAGAAGTTTTATTCCTTCCATAGGAGGAATGTTTGCTTCCTATCTTCATGCATTGAGTCTTAACTTTCTATTTTATTTTTTTTGTATTTAGTACAGGGTCTACAGGGTCTCACTACATAGACTGGACTCGTAGTAATTTGCCTATGTTCGGCCTTCCAAGAGCTGGGATTACAGGTGTACCCCACCATGCCCAGTCTCAATTGCCATCTCATCATGTCTTGGGGGTGGGGCCGGCACACCATGCCAGGCGGCTGCTATGCTTTGCCTAAGCAGTTACTTTAGTCAGCTGAGCTGTCTGGCCGGCCCTCATGCATTGAGTCTTATAAGTGAATTTTTTTCTTTTTTTACTTTCTCAAACTGTACTTTTTATTATTTTATAATCTTCAAATAACAATGTTTTAAACATCAACATATATGTTTATGGTACTTTTAAATAAAATTATTAGGAAACTTTTTGTAGATATCACATTCAGGTAAGTTGATTAAAATTTTATCTTTTAATTTGGACTTTGAGAAAACTTTCACTAACTTCAGGGTATTCTGTGAAAGTGTCACCTATCTTTCTGATCTGGGCCTTAACCTGTTCTTAGCGTTGGGCCTTTCTGACAGCCTTCAAGATATTTAAGCTTCTTGTGCTGCACATAGCCACTAGAGGTCTCCAGACCACAATGCAGAAAGCCCAATTTTATACTTATTCCCTGGTAAAAGGATGGCTGTGTTCCAGGGGAGATTGCTTACTAATATTTCTCCTTAAAGATTTATTAAATGCTCATGTGTTCCAGGTCCCAGAGCTATATTGTGTTCTGGGCATAGGTTGAAAAATAAGTGAAGGTGTCTGCCTCTAAGAATCCCATAGTTTCTCAAAGTTGAGGAGGGTACTTTCCTTGGTTGTTGAGACAAGGTCTCACTGTTTACGCTGGCCTTCAACTTGCTATGTATCCAGGCTGGCCTCAGCCTCCTGAGTATTAGGATTATAGGCATGAACCACCATGACTAGCTTAAGGAAGGTAATATGTTTGAATGCATGACCATGGGATGGTGTGTGTGGTCACCCTTGTCACATGTTTTCAGACACTGATTACTAGGATTCTTGGATTTCTAGGTTTGCCCAAGCTCCACTGCTGTGTTTGTAGCTCTTTGTCTGTAGCAAGATCACTCTGTTTTGCCTGATGAGCTTTGATACTATATCTTCCTTGGCCTGGCAGGAAGCCATTCTTGATAACAAATAGGACTAATTTGTTTTCTGATGACTTTTCTCAGTAGTTATAGGCATCTAATCTTACAAAAAAAGTTGTCATCTTTTTTGGAAACTTCCATTTCCATTTTCCCTTTATTCTAGAGAATTTTTTTCTTTAATTCAGAGTATCTGTCTCATTTGTATCTCTTGTCTGGTATAGTGCTTATGGAAAAGTGTCTCAGGTAGCATATTTTTGAGTGTTCTTAGTGTCCACGAAGAGCACCAAGTACAACACTTGCTTGTGGAAGCTCAATAGGCATTAGCAGTTGTTATTCTAGAGCTCGACTGCATTATTTCTGGGTGGGACTGGAAACAGGATGTAGTGTAGCCTCCCATTTTAAACATAACAGTTTAATGTTTTTTTCTGCCACAGACTGTATAGTTCTTTGGAGTGTTTTGCTTGTTGAGACAGTGTCTCAATGTATAGTCCATGCTGGCCTTGAACTCACTGTGTAGTCACCTGGCCTCAAATTTGTGATAATTTTCTTGCCTCAGCCTCCTGAGCACTGGTTTCACAGCATGTAGTACCATGCGTAGCTTGGAGTTGTTTTCTTTAGTGCTGTCTGTTTCATATTAGAAGGACTAAAATTTTGGCTTAGTCATCATTTTAGGACTATAAGAATTTCACAAGGATAAATATTTTGAACTAAATAGAAATTGTCAGTTTTAAAAGAATTTAGGGGTGACATTGGAGATAGTGAGAAGGAAAATATTTAAATATAGACAGTGATAATACAGACAACCTGACAATTTGTTAGCTTCTTATCAGTAACAATTTCTATATGAAATTCTGAAAATTATAAATGAGTGACTTTCTGCATAAAAGCTTTATCTATTTATTTTTATGGCACAGATCAAACTCAGAACCTTGCACTTGCCAGGCAGGCATTTATACTGCTGAGCTTTCTCCTTGGTCCCAGAAGCTTTACTTTTTAAAGTATGGTCATTGTACTTATACCCAGTAGAATAACCTTCAGCCATAAAAAATGATGAAATCTTGTCATTGGTAGAACTACAGATCATCATGCTAAGTGAAGTAAACAGGCATTGGAAGTTAAGTCTTCATATAGCTGGGTGAAGTGGTACAGGCCTACGATCCCAATTCTTTGGAGTCTGAGGAAGGGGGATTGTAAGTTTAAAGCCAGCCTGGGTGTGGATTGTGGCTTACTGGTAGATACTGGCCTGGCATGTAGAAGGCCACAGTACCACACATATATGTGTACAAACACACACACACACACACACACACACACACACACACACACAGAGTATTGCATGAATTCACTCATATGGAGTATAAAAAAGTTGACTTCATAGAATTTGAGAGTAAAATGGTGGTTGGCAGAGGCTGGGAAGAATGGAAGGCCATTGGGAAGGGATGGGGAAATGTGGATCATTGGATACTGATAGTTAGATGGAAGTAGGAAGCTTTGCTGTGCGGTTGCACAGTAGAGAACTTTTAAGAACAATAATGTGCATTTCAACAAACTAGAAGAAAGGATTTTTAAAGATCTTGCCATAAAGGAATGATACATCTTTGAAAAGATAAATGTTACTTGATTTAAACATATGTGATCTGTATATATATCCTACATTATGTATGATTCCACTAATACGTAATTTTTATATATTAGTTAAAAGGATAAAATAATAGAATCTTTGGTGGCACGTAGAAGCTCAAGGTTTATTGGGCTTGTGAGGGCTGGAGCCATTATCTAAACCTAAGCTTGCTGTTTTGCTCCTATGCTCTTATTAACGCCTGTGTCATGATATCTAGCTAATGTAATTGTAGCATGAACTTTGAGAATGAGTATAAATACTCTAAACACCAGGAAGGGATTGAGATAAATAAACCCAGTGGAATAGATCCCCTCCCATACACACAGAAATGTACACATATAAAGTGGAATTCTTGAATACTTAGGTGGTGAGTATTGGGAGGTAGCATGGCTTCAGAAATAAATATATAGATGACTAGAAATAAGATTTATATTTCAGACTAACAGATATTTCAATGAAATTAATACTTTATAGTCTACCTAAAAATTTAATATGTAAACATCCTGGGAACCTTTACTAGTTACTTGTTTGAGCCAGCAAGAGAATTGTAGGCATAGACATCATCCCTTGCAGTGGGCACTGAGGATTAAGGGACAATTTCCAATTCACGCTTATGTGAATTATTTGAATGACAAAAGTAAAAGAAAAGCTTCAAGAAATGATAGTAATACATAAAAGCCATTAGGGTTAACTTCTATGAAGTCCTTGGTGACTTTATAGAAATGAACATCTGAGTATAGTCATGAATAATCTTATCATAATTACATAATGATGTGCATGAAGATAAAGGAAGCATTATAGAATGTTTTCAAGCAAGGGAGTCCCATAGTTTGATACAGTTTTAAAGAATCTTGACTGCATCTCCCAACAGAAGGCCTAATGCTAGACTCTCTGCTTGTCCTTCCGCACCCTCCTATGTCTCAGTTCCCAGCCAGAATTCAGAGGGATATAAATGGTAGAATTTGCTGGTGATTGGATGTCTGGGTAAGACATATAAGAGGATACTGATGCTCATAAATGAGTATTGTAAAGTGTTCTTTCACTGCTTCAAATATTTGAGGGGTTAAGAATTTCTAAACTCATCACCCAACTTGTTTAGTATTCTTTCTTGATCTTAACACTTCTTCCTAAGCCCATTTTTTTGTCCAGCTTCTCCAATTTCAACAAATGGGCTCCCAGTCCATAGTTACTCCAGACAGATTTCTGGGGGTCATTTTTGATGTGAGTCATTCCTCTCTTATGCCATACACATAGATATCATCAAATTCTGTTGTGTATAATACCAAAATACCCCTGTAATGTGTTCTTGATTCTTTCCCCCTCCTTTCCCACCTCTCACTTCAGCCCTTTTTCCCTTCCAATTTAGAAAAGCCTTATTTCAAAATTTTCCCTTTTATTTTTTTCCCTTTCCTTCAATTCCTTCTCCCACTCCCTTTTTCCCCTTCCCATTTGAACATATTATTCCTATTTCCCAATATCTATTATGTATTTTGGCCCTATTCACACTTTTAGTTCCTTGCACCAGAGAAACAATGTGATATTTATACATGTATGTCTGATATATTTTAAGAATATGGTGTCAAGGTACATTCATTTACCTAGAAATTTCTCAAGTTTATCTTTTTTTATGACATATATATTAAAAACAATCTTTATCTGTTTATTGATGGTGGACTTTTGAGTTGTTACCAAGAGTTAGCTATTGCAAGCTATATAATAAACCATGCCAAAATGAACTTGGGTGTACATATATTGCTATAGTATGATGCTTTTAATTCTTTTGGGAAGACACAAAAAAGGGGAATAGCTGGGTCAAATAGAATGTCTAGTTTTAGCTTTTTGAGGTATCTCTATACTGATTTTTACGGATGCTACACTAGGCTACATTCCCATCAACAGTGGAAAAGAAAATTCTGTTTCCTCACAGCCCCAGCAACATTTGTTACTCATTGATTTCTTGATAGGAGCTATTCTCTTTGGAGATGGAGTCTCAGTGATGCTTTAATTTGCATCTCTCAAATGACCACTGATGTTGAATTTTTGAAATGTATTTATTTTCTATTTATAGCTCTTTGTCTCAGATGCTCACTTTTGGATTAGATCTTTAAATTTGTGGCTCTTTTTTTTTTTTTTTTCTAGTAAACTCTTTATATATTCTAATGTTAGTCCTTTGAGGAACAGTTTGCAAAAATTTTTTCCTGCCTTGTTGATTGTCAGTTGTCTCTTGACCCTGTGTGTGGATTCCTAGATGAAATACCATTTGTTGATTCTTTGTGATATTTCCTGTGCAATAGGGTTTTGTTTATAAAGTGTTTGACTACGCCTATGTCTTCAAGAGTTCTACCTATTCTGTTTTCCAGCAGAATTTGATCTCTTTTGGTTTAATGTTTAAATATTTTTATTTCTATTTAAGGAGAATACAAATTAGAAAAAAATTAGAAATGAAGATGCAGAACTTCACCGAACAAAACAATAGGAATTTGACAGTGGTTGCTGTATTATATCATGTTGTGTTCAAAATAGTTGTTCAGATTACTAGAAATAAATATGCAAAATTGGTTTAAAAAAGTTACAAGAAATTAAAAAGGACAAAAAATTAAACATCAACTGATCACCTCAGGAGAGCAGCACAGATCAGCAATACAATTTTCAGGCCATCCTACATCCATACATAAATACATCTGTTTACCCCCGTCCTATTTTTTTTCCTCATCCCAAATTTTTGTTCCCTTTGAACAGATTCATTTCATTTCACAGTATCTATTGTACCTTTTGGATTTTATTTACTCTTTCAGGTTCTTACACTAATGAGACAAAACAATGTTTGCACATGTGGGTCTTATTTTACTTAAGATGAGTGTATCTCTAGTTTTATCCATTTACCTATAAAGCCTCGAGTTTATCTTTTTCTTTTTGTAGAAGAGTGGTACTACATTGTGTAAAAATATCATATCTTTATAATCCATTTCTCAGGATGGACATTTGGGTTGTTTCCAAGATTTAGCTATGACAAATTGTGCTGCTATAAACATGGATGCACATATATTGCTGTAGTACAGTGTTTTCAGCATATTTGGAAAAATACCCAAGAGAGGACTAGCTGGGTTGAATGGGACTTCCAATCCCAGCTTTTTGAGGAATTTCTACACTGATTTCCATAGTGGTAGTAACAGTCTACACTCCCACCAACAGTGGAGAAAGGTTCCTCCCCCCCCTTTTGCATTTGTTATTGGTTGACTTCTTGATGATAAGTCATTTCTGGGGTGAAATGGAATCTCAGTGTTGTTTTAGTTTGCATTTCTCAAATGACCAATGATGTTCAACACTTTTTTTTAATATATGTATTTGCCATTTGTATTTCTTCATGTGAAAAGAGTATATTCATCTCAGTTGCCCATTTTTGGACTGAGTCTTTTGAATTTTGGAGACCTGATTTTTTTTTTATATATTTGGTGCAGGGTCTCACTACACAGGTCAGACTTGTAATGATGCCCCTGTTTTGAGCCTCCCCATGCTGGGATTATAGGCATGCTCCACCACGCCCAGACTTGTTTGCTCAGCATGCTGTGGGGGTGGAGCTGGTGCAGCATATGGGTCTAGGGATCAAATCATGGTCCCTGCACTTGCCAAAGGAGGTGCTTATTCTACTGAGCTATCTCTTTTTTTTGGGGGGGTACTAGGAATCCAACCTAGAACCTTTTGCTTGCCTGGCAGGCATTAAACCACTGAGCTATCTCCCCAGCCCAAAAGTAGAGAAGGATTTTTTTTTTTTTTTTTTTTTTGCTGGCTCAGGCTACCTTAAGGGCAGGTCTGGTAAGGCATGTGGAGCCTGTGTTGAACCGCAGTATCCGGTGCCTGACTGTGTTTGCATAAGCAAGTGCTTAAGCAACTGAGCTAACTGCCAGGCCCCTCTTTGCTGAGCTATCTTGCTGGCACTTTTTTAAAAAAGGGTCTTGAGTTTTAAAAATTCTTAATATACTCTAGATAAAAGTCCTTTTGTGGGAGGGAAAGTTAGCAATAATATTTTTCTATTTCTTGGGTTTTCTTGTTACTCTATTGGTGACTTCTTTTGATGTGCAGAAACTTTTCAAAAAGATGAGATCCCAATTGTTGATTCTTTGAATGTAGTTTGGTTTTTATTCATGAACCCTCTACCTATTGCTATGTTTTTAATATTTCTACCTACTTTTCCACCAGAAGATCTAGTGTTTTTGTTTTAGTATTTAAATATTTGATCCATTTTGACTATAGTTTAATGCATTATAACAGACATGGGTCTAATTGTAACCTTTGGCTTGGGTAAAGCCAGATTTTCCAGCAACATAAAACAAAACAAGCAAATAAACAAAAAGGCTATCTTTCCTCCAGTGGACATGTTTGGCCTCTTTGTCAAAGATAAGGTGGCTGAGTGTGTTTGTAATTGTGTCTGCATCTTCTAATCTTTCCCGTTGATCCTCAGGTCTTTTTTCTTTTGCCAGTATCATGCTGATTTTATCACAGTAGTTTTGTAGTATAATTTCAAGTCAGGGTCTCTGAGTCTTCCAGCCTTTCTTTTGTTGCTCAGGATTGCTTTTGCTAATATGGTCTCATCAGTATCCAGATGAGTTTTAGGAATATTTTCTCTAGATCTGTGAGGTATACTAATGGTATTTTAATCTGGATAGCATTGTATCTGTATAATAATTTCAGGAGTATAGTCATTTTCACAATCTTGGTTCTTTCTATCTAGGAGCAAGAAATGTCTTTCCATTTTCTGAAATCTTCTTTGATCTCTTTTCACAGAGTACTATAATTTTCAGTGTATAAATTTTTTACTTCCTTTGTGAGATTGATTCCTAAGTATTTCATTTTTTTTTTGGATGTTATTGTGAAAAGCATGGTTTCCGTAATTTCTTTCTCAGTGTATTTGTTGTTTGTGTATAGAAATACTGTTGATTTCCTTTGTATTCTGCTGTGCTACTGAATTTGGTTATTAAATCTTTTTAATTTTAATTTTTTTTTGTATTTTAGGGAAGGTTCTACAGGGTGTTCAGGGTCTCACTACTGGATCGACTTACAGTGATCCATCTGCCTATTGACAACCTCCTAAGAGCTGGGATTACAGGGTTGTGCCACCACGCCCAGTCTCAATTGCCATCTCATGGTGAGGGTGGGACTGGCGCCGCAGGCCTGGGGGTGAACCCTGGGCCCCTGGGCCTGCTTGCAGTCACTTTAATCCACTGAGCTATTTGGCTGGCCCAAGTTTTTATATCTTCTTGATTTAGCTTTGGTAATTCATATATATCTAATGATCTGTCAATTTTTTCTGTATTTGGAAATAGGTATTGATGATCTTTTGAATTTCTATAGGGTCCTTATTATGTGAATTAAATTTTTTTTTACTTTTTTGATAAAGTTGGCCAGAGGTTTATGATTGTTATTTATTCTCTCATAGAACAAACTCTTTGATTCTTTAATTCTTTGTATTTTTTTCTTCATCTCTGTTAATGTTCTTCTGCAGAGTATTAATTTCTAGTCTGATCTTTATAAGTTTCTGCATTCTTTGGGATTTGAGCATATAAGGAAGAGAGTAAAACAAAGAAAGGAAGAAAAGAAAAAATACCCACTTCAGGGCATGTTCCTGCTGTCACTGGCAGATAAAGGAAGGAGACAGAATCCAGATGTGTGTTGGTTGATCCTGGCATGCTAGCAGAAGAACTACAGTGGGTGGTGGCTAATCTGTCTTTTCAGCTCCCTGAAGTTCAGATTGTTCCTTGCTTCTGTCTGAGAATCTGGGACATGAGTTATTCATCCCACAATACTCTATGGGACTTCTGCTGACTTGAACTCGCCTTCCTGACCTCAGGTGTCTGCCATGACTGTGCCTCACCCTGAAACTGGGAGCTACTAGATGGAGCCAATGCAAAGCTGCTCTGAGTTCTGAATTCGGTTGTCCCCCTTCCGGAATGGCAATCAACCAGTCACTCCCTTCTGGAGATGCCTGAAGCAGACTGGACTCACTCACTAGCCACTGCAGTCTGTCCACTGCTCTGATCCACATTACATTTCTCTGTGGAGGCTTCTTGTGTCACCAGTAGTTACTGTGCCTTTGAAGTTTTGAGATCCTTCTCCCACACTGTGAGTCCTGGGTTGGGAGAAAATGCTGCTTGCCGTGTCACCATGTTGAGGTCCCTATCTTTGCGCTCTCTGTTGGCTCTACTTTCACCTCAGACCCTTGCTCAGCCCAAGGGACCATTTCCCTTCAGCTTTTGTTTCCCACATTACTGTATTACAGCATCTGGAAAGCAAGTCTCAGAGAGACTGTTTTTCTTCTTCTCACACTATGTCATGTTTTTGAAGCTCTTATCTATTTTAATGATGGTTTCTAACCTCACTGTTTTTCTTGTCTCCGCTATTTCCATGTAACACATACTAATCCTATCTTCCCTCCTTGCAAATATTCTAAGGAAGCAGGAAAGAGATGATAAATCAGTGTCCTGGGATGGAGTGTGGATTGAAAAAAACCACTTGAGGAAAAATATGCTATACTCTGTGCCTTGTCTAAATCTGTTTGAGATTCATTTCTTTAAAATGTTTTTGAGTGGTTTTTCAGTACTTTTTTTCTTTCCTTAAAATATTTTTTCACAGATATGTCTTAAAAAATTTCCACATTGGCAGGAAGGACACTGCTTAGGTTGATGATTGGGTGTCTCATTCTCTAGATTAGAATACTAAGCCTCTGACAATGTTGGCCTTCACCCAGATGTTGCATTTCATTCACAGAAGATATGTGGAACCCCAAAAATTAGAATCTAGTTCTTCCATGAAACATACTGTTTACTTCTCAGTTTCTGTCCTAGCAAGAGTCTTATGCATAATAATAAATGAAATATATTTTATAGGAGATATATTTGATTAGTCAAGAGGGTAATTTTTGTGGAGCAATTTCATATTTATAATTTGATTCACAATGTCCTCAACTGAACAATCTAGTACCTAAAAACATCTGCATTGAGCGAGGGTGACTGGCATATAAAGGAACAGTGTTGTAGGTAGTGGGATAGCCACCTAGGCATCTATGAAATATATGGTAAGGTGGGGGCTTGTGCAAGGGTTAATACCAGTGTGACCTGGGAAGATCACAAGGTTAGTGGCAAACACTGGGTGCTTTTTGAACTCTTGTGAAAGAGTAGATTTCATTTCTGTGTTTCAAACCCATTTTTTTTTTTTATTTAACCCAAATGAGATTATATCTAAATTTTTAAAATATTTCTAATGAAAGTGGCAATGAGATCTGACACATAGAGATCCTCTCTTCCTCTTAACCTATGTGTTCTAGTTGCCATAACAACCTGTTTTGGTGCTTTGTCTGCTGTTGTGGTTGAGATTGTGTCAGCAGGTCCATTATAAACTGCAATTTTCAGGGTTTTAAAAGTCAACATCCCATTCATAGACATGTCTTTAAAAAATTCCATTTCTCTATCGATGTGATTTCCCCCCTTAGTTGGGTATCGAAAGTCACCCTTCCACACATGTTTGTGTTGAAAAAGTCCATGTTTGGTAGCTAGGATTGTCTTTTGGTAATTTCTAATACTTTATTGCTTAAAGAAACCTCTGGTTCTAAGCAAGATCACTTTTATAATGAGGAAATTGAGCTTTCAAGGTTAAATGACTGGCCCAAGGGCAAGTCACTCAACAGAAATTTAGTAGTGAGACAGTAGAGCACTGATGTTGAGATTCAGCAGAATCCTCCACCTAGTGATATCTTTAATCTTTGGTTAAGTCTTACACTGGCATGCCTTTAATTTTCTTGAGTATGTGCTTCTGTGTGTATTTGAAGTGCATGAACAGTAGCACATTGTTGTCACACATAGAGTTGTAGAAATTTGTTTCTGTCCACTAGCCATTACGTTAAGCTTCTGTAGGGAAGATACTGTCTTACTCATGGTAATTTTTCCAGAAATGACCAATTCTACCAATCCTTGCTCTCATTCTGCTTTCTCTGGCTTTTCACCTTCTTGTTGCATATTCCTAGTTTTTGGATATGGTGACCTGTTATTAATAACCTGACTGGTATGTTATAGTTTGATTCAGCATTCAAAGTGTAGAGCATGAGGTGGAGAGAGAGGTGTAAGGAGGGGGAAAGGAAGGTGTTTGAGGAGGTGGACAACACAGAAAGTGCTTTTGGGTGCTGTGGTTATGGCTGATGCAGAGGGAGTGATGAGAAGGGTTTGAGGCTTATGGGGCCTGAAGATAGACTGGTATTGGACTGTCTGCTAAGAAACTTGAGCTTTATCTAGTAAGTAATAGGGACTTACTGGAAGGTCACAAGCAAGGGAGTGATATTTAGAGACTCCCTACAACTATTAAGTATACAGGTCCTTCAAGATGGCAATTTACATAAAAAAGTGAAGTTTAGATTTTCTTAGGTGTAGGAAAACATAAGCAGTAGGAAAGGAGCCTTTCATTGTCTATGAAACAAGTAATATTTTAGTTGGTTTTTCGAGAGTAGGGTTACACGAACAAGGAAGTGTGTTGGGGTGGTGTATTAAGAAAACCTTGATTCTGCAGGTGTCAGAGTCTAATTGTAAGAAACTGGATATGGTGGGCTGAGACCAAAAGGTTTTGATGCCCAATAGGGAGAAAAGATTTTATGTGGAAGAGAGTTATGTGACTTAAAAAAAAAAAGAAGAAAAAGAACCAGGTGTGGTGGCACACACCTGTAATCTCAGAACTCAGAGTGGACACTGGAGGAATGTTATGTTTGTCTCACAGTAAAAAGGGCTGGGGTCTAATTCAGTGCTTCCTAGGTTCAATCCCCAGTGTAGAAAAGAAAAAGCAGGGCTTTGGGCAGGAAGCAAAGGACGCTGAGCTGGCGTATGACATGGAGAAGCAACTCTGACAATTTAGAAAAGGCTCTTGGAAGCAGAGTAATGAATCTGTTTTTAGACTAGGTAAAAAACAAGCCTCTGTTGAACTAAAGAAGTGTGGTAAGAAAGTTGAAGAGGAGAGGTGCTTCTGGGATAAATATGCCAGATGTGGTGGTGCAGATCCAGAACAAAGGGGGATGATAGAGGGGAGGAGGTGTTTTTACTCAAGCTTCAGGTATATTATTGTACCATTTATAAAGGTAAGGAAAGAGGTGGAAAAGACAGATTTGGCTTAAAGATATTTAAAAATTCTATTCAAATCGTTAAATACTGAGGTATTCATTTCCACATAAAATGCTCAGATCTACAGCAAACAGTTTGATAAGCTTTAACAGTTTGTATCTAACTGTGTAATCACCTCTACAAACAAGTTCTAGAATAGTGGTTTGAGCACGTGTCACACACACCTAGGTGGCTGAGAAGCCACAGATGGCCGTGCCCACCGCCAGGGCTTCAGGTGAAGTGAATCTGGGGTTCAAACTGAGCAGCTACTGCTCATTCAGAGACCATTTTGAAAACCACTCATATAAAATGTCACTACTACCCCACTTCTTCTCCCCTTTTACCCTCATTCCCAGGCAACCAGGTTCTGACTTCTATCATAATGGTTAATTTGCTTATTCATGGATTGCATACAAATTGAATTATACAGTATTTGTCATATACGATACAACAATTTGGAATTCACCTGTACTATTGCATTTGTTTTATTCTGTTTTATGGCTGACCAGTATCCTTGCATATAACCATAGCACAGTGTTATCTGTCCTCTTGACAGATACTTGTTTTGTTCTAGTTTTATAATATTATAATTAAAGTTCCTGAGAACATTTATGTACAAGTATTTATGTGCAGTACTTCCATTTTTCTTGGATAAATATCTAGTAGTATAATTGCTCAATTGTATGATTTATGTTTAATTTTGTAATTGTCAAATTGTTTTCCATAGTGGTTGTAAATAGTTGAATTGTGTTCAGTTTTCATTAGACTATAGTGCGGTTCCTAGATGCAGACTAAACGGAAGGACTTCTGACAAAAAAGGGAGGTCTGTGGTGTTTTGGGAAGCTTGGAAAAATTGTTTTTAGAAATCCTAAAGGAGTGGAAAGCTTTGCTTTGGGTTTAGGCTTAAATAAACATACCAATTATTGATGCAGTGGACATTTACTAAGTACTAAGGTGCCAGTTGCATGAGTACTACACATGCTTCCCAGTGTTGCTCTTGCAGAGCTGAAAAGTAACAGATTTTTATAATTTAGGAAATTATAAGACAGTGCCTTACATTTAAAACTAATTTTAGTTTATCT
The DNA here is from genome assembly GCA_004027165.1 of Ctenomys sociabilis. Classification (NCBI taxonomy): domain Eukaryota; kingdom Metazoa; phylum Chordata; class Mammalia; order Rodentia; family Ctenomyidae; genus Ctenomys; species Ctenomys sociabilis. The sequence continues at coordinate 25,354 of PVKA01027284.1, forward strand.
GTATACCATTTTCTAGAAATTCTGAGCATTAGAGGATTAAGACATAATAAAAAGAGCACAAAAGCAGAATATTCCAGAGTGTTTCAGGTCACTGAGGGAAAAGATAGATTTGTTAGTAAAATGATGTTTGTCCAAGTGGAGTGGTCATCCAGGAAAAAAAAGTGGGATTCAAACCTTATAATGTAAATATGATAAAGTTTGTGTTAAAAATTTTAATGTAAGTTCAAACGAACCCAAAACCACATATGGTTATGCATGTCTATAATCACAGCTGCTTGGGAGCCTGAGGCAAGTTTGAGGCTAGTCTGGATAACATACGGTGAAGTCCATCTCAAAAAATGTATAAGGCTGGAGATGTAGCTCAGCATTCTGGGATTTAATCTCTAGTACTCCCAAAAAGTATTAGGATAAACCACAGAAAAACTGTGGTTTTTTTTCTCTCCTAATCTTTTATTTATTTGGTACAGGGTCTCACTATGCAGCTCTGACTCTCAGTGATCCTCCTGTCTAAGCCTCCCCAGCACTGGGATTAGGGCTGGTCTCTGTGGCTGGCTCATCATGCCTGGGGGTGGGGCCAGCATGGCACATGGTACTGGGGATTGAATCCCAGACTTTGCACTTGCCAGGCAGGCACTTAGTACTTCTTCTTCCCTTTTTTTTAAATGCAGAACCGGGGATTGAACTTGCCAGGGAAACGCTTATTCCACTAAGCCATCTCCCCGGCCAGGCAGGCACTTAGACCGCCAAGCTATCTCCCCAACCCCTCTCCTAATAGTAGAAGAGGGAAGGTACTTTTAAATATGATACGCATTCTGAAAACTATAAAAGATTTAAATTTGATTGTGTAAAAATTAAGAATTTTTGTATAGGAAAACCTGCCGTGACCAAAGCCAAAAGCCAAGTTCATATTTGATAGGTGAAAATTGAAGTTTATATCAAGACTGATTTCTAAATATATAATTAGTTTTAATTTTGTTAAAAATATGGGCAGAAGCTATGAGGAGGCTATTCACAAAGTGAAGAACATTAGCTCTTAAACTTCCTAAAAAAATGCTTAGCCCGTTTATCAGAAAAGTGCAGATTCATTATACCTAAATATATATTTTCAGCGTGTAGACTGACAGATGAGAATGTGTGGCAAGGGGCTGCACTAGCAAGGGGAGGCTGTGTGGTGCTGGGAACAAGGGATTTGGGTTGGGCAGCAGGGGTAGCAGGAAGCACAAAGGGCGGGCAGATGAATCAGACACAGGGTCTGCAGAAGAGGACAACAGCTGGCAGAGTGTTGAGGGAAAAGCAGGGAAAGGAGACGATCGAAATCGGTAGGTGAACGTGCTAGTCGTGATGGGGCAGCAGCTCTGTAGATATCAGCAGTCATGGGAGTCACTTTATAATACTTGATCAAGCCCACTGAGAAAGGTTACTTCATTCTCAGCATTTTCTCTTTCAGAAAGCATTAAAATAGAATTTAAGATCAAATGAAAATTTAGCACATTTAATAAAAGTATGATTTAGATATATATTTTCACTTACATGGAATTTAACTTTTAAACAATATGTTTGCAAATGCTGAGCAGTTGAAGTTCATCTTTACCGGTTTTGTTGCTTATTGCTGTTGTTAGCTTCCCTTACAGAGAACTGTAGAAATCAACAGCACAATGTATGTATGTATGTATTTATTTATTGGTGGAACCTGGGATTGAACTCATGTCCTTGCACTTGCCAGGAAAGCGCTTATTTTACTGAGCTATCTCCCCATCCCCTATGTATTTATTTTTATTTTTTAAATTTTTAGTCTTATTGAGATAGGGTCTTGCTATGCATTTCAGGCTGACTTTGTAGTGTAGGCTGGTTTCAAACTCAAAATGATATTGTTGGGTCTGCACTGACCCAGATCTCCGTGGGCAGGGAGACGCCAAGAGACGAGGGTGAGAGCTCAAAAGTTTATTGAACCACGCGTGGGGCTCCGAACCTAAGGCGGTTGCGAAGCCCCGAGCAGTCGTTACAGGCAGGTTTATAAAGGCAAAACCCACAAAATCGGGAGGGGGCAAGCGCACTACAGAAGCTAATTGCATTGGTTAATAGGGGTTGACCTTTACATTGATTGGCTCGGCGTGGGGGGATTTTTCTGACAGAATAACATATTTCTGTAACGCTTGGGCAACCTTGGGGGAGCATCTTGTGGTCGTTAGGGGGTAAGAGGGAAACTTGAGCAGGCAGGTTACAGAAGCCAATAGCAATTGTTCCTTTGTCAGGATTGACTGAGGGCCACCTGGGGGTTGCTGAGGCTTTAGAGCAACCTTGTGGTTGCCTAGTTGCATGTAACTTTCCCAGAACATTTAGCAACAGGTGAAACAAAGGGCTAAGATGGAGCCAGTCTAGCGTGGGGCTGGGTGTTGTCTTGGAACTTTTTATTTTTACCTTTACATTCCCCCCTCTTTTTGGTGGAATCTCTAATCCTAGAGATGGGTTTGGGCTATTAGATTGTCATAATAGACAAGGTCCTAAGGTTAGGAGAAGCAGGAGGAGGAGGAGTGGTCCAACGAGAGCTGTGAGGAGGGTAGTGAGCCAGGGGGACTTTGAGAACGAGGATTTAAACCAACCTTGTTGAGCTTAGCGCTCTCGTTGTCTTTTGTCTAATCTTTTTCTTAGTTTGGCCATGAGGTTTTAGTCCATTGGAGTTTAGGTGCTTTAAGCCTGGCTTATCTCTTTAAGGGCTTGGCCCTGTCTGACTGCCTAGAATAATTTTTATCTAACTCAGCTGTTTATAACTTTTATCTATAATTTTATTGTGTCTTTTTTTTATTATGAAACACCTCAACTCAAATTTTTGTAAACCCTTTTAACTTTTATAGCTCATGTCAGATACATATAGATAAAATCTGGTGGATCCCAGTTAAAGGAATCTTAATCTAGCATATTTGTTATAGATTTTACCTGTATGATTACATGGGTGTTGGTATCTTCTAAGAAAGAACAAATTTTCTGAGAAATTAGAGCACATATAATCAAAGCATGAACATTTATAAACCTTTTGAGACCTAGCAATTGTAACTTATTAGCTCTTAGACCTCTTTATATATTGGAGTTTGACAGTTTGCTATAAGTCTCTCTAGCTTTAGAGACGGGGGCCGGGGTGATGGCTCAGTGGAATAAGTGCTTCCTTGGAAAGCACAAGGGCCTGAGTTCAATCCCTGGTTCCACCAAAAAAAAAAAAAAAAGGACCCTAGAGACATCACACTTGTATTAAGGATGAGCATGAAATACCTGAGTTACATCAGAAATTAACCGGATGAACACACACTTACTTAGCACTAATGAAATATCTTTTAAATCTTGTACACGAACAATATATTATATTTATAAAATATCAGTCTCAGCATCATTTTGATTAGTAAGCAACCTGAATATATTACTGTAGCTCAGTTACAGCTAACGCAAGATGTTTTCTAAAGTCTGTTTTTATTGAGGTACAATGACTGGAAGGAAAGTCAGGGTTGGAGAAGGACAAAAAGACCTGTGCCAATGTCCAGCAATGGGCTAGTTTTTCCTTTAGTCTTGATTACTCAGGGCTCCTCCATGGAGATGACAGTCTGGCCAGAGGGAGGAAGCAGGCCCAGAGCCCTTTAGTTCTACTGGACCATTTGGGAAGCTGAGTCTGAGCTCTGGGACCTCCGCCTCAGAGTGCAGTCTCACTTTTAGTGGTGCAGTCAGGGCATGGCTTGTGGGCCTCTTAAGGCAGTCCCTTGTACAGTGGCCTGGCTTTTGACAGCAGTAGTAGATGAACCTCATTGTAGCTCTTCTTGGAGCCCAGAGAATCAGACTTAGAGTCTGTTTTGAGGCCGCAACAAAGGCAGTCATTTTGTCTCTTTTGTTTTTTCTCCCTGTTTTTTTCCAGTTTTTAATTATAGGACATTTAAACAGTTTTTACTGAAGTATTAAATGAGTTGTCTGGAGTAAAAGCTATCTTTTATAGCTCCTGATCTGTAAGAGTAATCTGTCCCTCTAATTAGCATCTCAGGAAGTATGTTTTACTAGTTTTATATTAAACATTTTAAGAAATCAGAGAGGTGTTTTTTTTTTTTTTTGGTAAATAGCTACAATTTAAAATAACTATGAGGCTTGGTTTTACAATCTCCTGTCTCTGGCTATTAGGCCAGCAGGGGTCTGACTGCTTGGGCTCCAATGGGAGCAGGTGGTTCCCATTATAGCTAAACCAAGATAGACCAGCTGTCTATCTTCTGGTCATTGAAAATTAACAATATGATATTTATCTCTAAATGTAACATCAGCTTATAATGCTGTCCGCCTTTTTATAGAAGTCAAAGCTTGGTTTTAGGTTAACATTACATTTAGAAGCCCACCCTTCTGAAAGGCAAATAGAGGAAATCTTATTTCTAGCAATGGTGAGACAGTGATTAAAGCTATCTTATCTAAGGGTCTCTAAAGGTGCGAAAGCAACAGCCTTAGGCACCTGAATTACCTGGTTTTTCTGTGGTCTATATTTATATTTTAAAACAAAATCTGAACATAAGACTACTGGTCTGGTGACAGGAGTCTTACACAAGGAAGCATAACTATTGTATAAAAAGGTCAATTTGAAGTGAGCACTTTTTAGGCTATAAACATCTCTTCTAGAGATAGAATCATTGGCTGGAGGATTTGGCCCTGTGTATCGAGCCAAGTCTTTAGACACATGTGTTCTTTATCTAATCACCCAGGTAAACAATTTTAGCAACTGGGCAAGATTTAAACTTGAAGCTCACAGGTGAAATTTATATTTATCATCTAGCAATTTCATTTTACATGTGGGTAAAAACATTATTTTAAGGTTGACAATTTTTTTTACTCTTAATGTATAATACACAGATGTAAATTATTTTCTTGACAGCTGGTACAGAATGCAAAACTATTGCAAGCTGTCTCAGCCCAATTTCTAAAGGAGTGACTCTAACTTGTTCTATTGAAAAGCTGAGGTAGAATTCCTAGTTACTAGCAAAAAAGGAGAAAAGGTACAATAGGTAAGTATAAATCTTTCAGTGGTCAAGAGCCAGTTTTTACCAAGCACCTTACAGTGAAGGCTTTAGAAAATCTATACCTCATCTCTTACCCACCCAATGATAACTAAACTTAGGAGCATTAACAAACGCTCATTTTCTAAGGGCTTTACTTAGTTGGAACAGTCTATAGAGTTTTTTAATTTTACATGCCTCTAAAAAGGAAAGTACAAAGAGGTGGGAAAATTAGGAGTAAGGTTAAAGAAAGGAAACTGAAACAGAGCAGGCCTGACATTCCCTCTAGCATGTAGAGGGGGATCAGAACCAGTCCATCCCAGTGAAAACTGTCCTCCAAGTCTT
>PVKA01027285.1:0-30702 GCA_004027165.1 Ctenomys sociabilis
TTTTTTTTTTTTTTCTGAACTGGGGATTGAACTCTGGCCCTTGAACTTGCCAGGGAAGCACTTATTCTCCTGAGCCCTCTCCCCGGCCCCCCTAACATATATTTGAGCATTTTTTCTAATGTTTATAAGGAAAAAGCCGAAGACCAAAATAGCCAGCAAAATACTGAAAAGGAAAGTAAAATTTGGAGGATAACTGCAATATAAGAGTTAATATAAAGCTATTTGAGAGGGGGTCAGTGTGCAGCGAGATCGCTTTCCTGCCATCCAGAAGCCCTGGCTTCGTCCTCAGCGCCGCAGAAATCCAGCCAAGCCATTCAACGCTCTGGACTGGCTTCAGAGGGACCCAGGGACCCTGACCTCAGCCTCGATGATCTGCCTTCTGAAAAGGATGAAGTCATCAACAGCTCAGACGAGGAAGATGGCAGCTCTGGGTCCAGCAAAGGGGAGCCAGAGCCTCTGGAGGATAAGCAGGAGGAAGGCACTGGGATGAAGAGCAAAGTTCATCACATCGCAGAGGAGATCATGAGCTCAGAGAAAGTGTTTGTGGATGTGTTAAAACTGTTGCATATTGACTTCCGGAATGCCATGGCCTGTGCTTCCAGGCAGCTGGGGAAGCCCATCATTGAAGACCGGATCCTGAATCAGATCTTGTACTACCTGCCCCAGCTTTATGAGCTCAACTGTGACCTCCTGAGTGAACTGGAGGAAAGAATGTCCAACTGGACCGAGCAACAAAGAATCGCTGATATCTTTGTAAAGAAGGGCCCCTATCTGAAAATGTATTCCACATACATCAAAGAGTTTGATAAAAACATAGCTCTGCTGGATGAGCAATGCAAGAAAAACTTGGGTTTTGCTGCTGTTGTTAGAGAATTTGAGATGAGCCCTCGCTGTGCCAACCTGGCCCTCAAGCACTACCTGCTCAAGCTGGTCCAGAGGATCCCACAGTACCGGCTGCTGCTCACAGATTATTTGAAGAATCTCTTAGAAGACTCTGCAGATTACAGAGACACTCAAGATGCCCTCGCTGTGGTGATTGAGGTGGCCAACCACGCCAATGACAGCATGAAGCAGGGCGACAACTTCCAGAAGCTCCTGCGGATCCAGTACAGCCTGAGCGGGCACCAGGAGATCCTGCAGCCGGGTCGGGTTTTCCTCAAGGAAGGTGTCCTGATGAAGCTGTCCTGGAAGGTCATGCCGCCTCGCATGTTTTTTCTGTTCAATGATGTCCTGCTGTATACCACGCCGCTGCAGTCGGGGACATACAAGCTCAACAATGTGCTCTCCTTGGCCGGCATGAAGGTTACAAAGCCCGGTCAGGAAGCCTATCAGAATGAGTTAAAGATCGAGAGTGTGGAACGCTCCTTCATCCTCTCAGCCAGTTCTGCCTGCGAGAGGGACGAGTGGCTGGCGGCCATCTCCAGGGCCATTGAGGAGCATGCCAAGAAGAGAGTCACTTTCTGCCCTGGTAGGAGCCTTGAGGAGGCTGACCTGGAGAGAAAGGAGGATGTGCCTCCCCTGGGCTCCAAGGCACCCATCTGGGTTCCAGACACCAGGGCCACCATGTGCATGGTCTGCGCCAGGGAGTTCACCCTCACCTGGAGGCGACACCACTGCCGCACCTGTGAGAAGGTCGTGTGCCAAGCTTGCTCCTCAAATAAATGCGGCCTAGATTACCTGAAAAACCAACCGGCAAGAGTATGTGAACATTGTTTCCAAGAGCTGCAGAAACTAGATCAGCAGCACTCCCCAAGGCCCAGCACCCCTGGAAGCCACAAGTCTCCCTCAAGTGCCTTAACCTCGGTGCTGCAGTCCATCCCCTCTGGGCGGAAGCAAAAGAAGATCCCTGCAGCTCTCAAAGAAGTGTGGGCCAGCACGGAGGACTCCACCATGAGCGGCTACCTGCACCGGGCCAAGGGCTCCCGCAAGCCCTGGAAGCACCTGTGGTTCGTCATCAAGAACAAAGTGCTGTACACATATGCGGCCAGCGAGGATGTGGCAGCTCTGGAGAGTCAGCCTCTGTTAGGATTTACAGTCTCCCAAGCCAGTGATGAGAGCGCAGACCCAAGAGTGTTCCAGCTGCTGCACAAGGACATGGTGTTCTACGTTTTCAAAGCAGAAGATATGCAATCAGCACAGAAGTTTCTCTGCTCCGCAGGTGGATAGAGGCGTTTCAGGAAGGCACCGTGTTGTAGCAGCATGACGGTGGAATGCCATCAGGATGGAGTAAAAACAGAATTTTATAAAAATAAACACTGCCAAGATGAATCAAACCAGACTCTTTTTCAGGTATCTCAGATATAAGAAATTATTTTGTTAGATAAAAGTGGTTTTGTAAAAAAAGTTCACTTTTTCATATATTTTATTTATTAAAATTGTAATGTTAAAAAAAATAAAGCTATTTGATAAGATAATTTGCTACTTTCAAATCAATACATGCTCTGGTCAGTGGGATAAAATACAAGGCCTCGAAATATAGCAACACAATCATAGTAAACTAATCTTTGACAGTGACCAAAGTAATTCAATGGAGAGAAACTCGTCTTTTCAGAAAACAGTATTAGAAAAATTGGACTTCAATACACAAATTGCAACTGGACATAAAACTTAATACTGACAATATTAAATGGAAGTCTATGATACATGTTTATATAAAATCCAAGAATTTGAAAGGCAAACCCATGGAACTCTGTGATACCTAAGATTTGGCACTGAGTTCATAGATAATACATTGAAATTATGATACATAAGAGAAAAATGGATAAATTTAGTTTCAGAGAATTTTTAATGCAATGAAATTGCATTTTATTAACAACAATAAACTCTGAAAAGTACTGTTAACAAAATGAAACTATAAACCACAAATAGAGAGGAAATACTTATAGTACACATATTTATCAAAGGACTTTCATTCAAAATTCTCTATAAAAAAGTCTTAGAATGTCATGATAAGACAACAGCCCAATTTGCAAAATGTACAACAAAAGGCTTGAATTAATTCCTCGCAAAAGAACTCATAAGAATAGATGTATTAAAAGAAGTCTGTTGTTATGGTTTCTGTGCAGATGCCCTCCCCAAAACCTTATGCAGTCATGGAGCAGCTTCTGGAGTTTGTGATTAATTATTGTAGATGTGGGTGCTGCATCTGACCTGGGGCAGGTAATTTGCACTACAGTGTAAGAAAGGGAGAGAGGCTGACTAGATGGCTGAATTGTTGCCACTCCCTTTGCTCTCTGCTTTTAGCAGCGGCCATTAAAGGTTTCTTTCTGCCATGTGCCTCTTTGCTTAGAGCCAGCTGAGTATGGACAGAAATCTCCAGGAAGTGTGAGCTAAATAAACCTTTCCTTCTTTCATTTTGAGTGCCTGGTATTTGTCCCAGCAATGAAAAAAGAGTAACTGAGACAGAATTTGGTACCAGAGAAGTGGGGTTGTTGCTGTGAATATCTGACAATGTGGATTACAATCATTTGGGAATGATTTATGGGAAGAGATAGAAAAGTTTTAAGATGCTGCCTACTAGTGAAGTAATGGAACACCGTCAACTGTTCTGTATGGGAAATTGTGGTCAGAGCTCAGAAGATGAAAAGACTGATAGAAATCCGGCTTGTAAAGACCAGACTGGGGAGGTTTCTTCTGGGAAAAAGGACTGCATTGGTTGTTGAACTCCAGATCATTAGTGCTAGGGTGTGGCACAAAGTTTGTATTTTGTTCATGTCCAGAGATTTTGCCTGAGACTGACATTAAGCATGATGAATTATTTAAATTTTCAAAGCAGTTGAATATTGAGGGAGTAGCATTGCTATTGTTGGGGGCTTTTAGTCAGGTTTGTATTGAGAATCAAGAGCCCAGCAAGATGATTTAAAATGTGAGTTTGGCCAAAAAAGAAGCTCCAATAAAGTTGTGGAATGCAGAGATAGAGCTGAAAGAATCCCCATTGCTCAGAAGGAACCAGATGGAGGTGGGCCAAATAGCTCAGTGGATTAACCACCTGCAAGCAGGGGCCAGTGGTTCTATCCCCAGGCCTGCCATGGCGGCCTGACTCCTGGGGTGCACTGAGAGAGCAATTGAGACTGGGCGTGGTGGTGTGCACCTATAATCCCAGCTCTTGGGAGGCTTTAAACAGGCAGATGACTATGAGTCTGATCTAGTAGTGAGACCCTGAACACCCTGAAGGCCCTCCCCTAAAATACAACAGTAACAGCATTTTTGGAATGGTAATGTTTATATTGTGCCATTAAATATTGGAAGTGTTTAACTTTTCATTTGTACAGGGGCTCATAGCAAAGAGCTTGTTTTTGATATTGGAGGAGACTTGGGACTTGGAGTTTTCAGCAATGCTGAAACTGTAGGACCTGGAAACTCTTAGAGTTGGACTAAAATGCCTTTTCATAAAGGGGTGAGCATGAGTCTTTGGGGGTCCAGGGGCAGAATGTTATTATTTGTGTGTAGATGTTTCCCCAAAGCCTCACACAGTCATGGGACAGCTTCTGGAGCTTATAATTATTGTGGGTGTTGATGCTGCACCTGCCCTAGGACAGGTAATTTGCATTACAATGTAAGGAGAGAAGAGAGGCTGGCTAGTTGCCTGAGTTGCTGCCACTCCCTTTTCTCTTGCTTTTGTCTCTGCTGTGAAAGATTGCTCTCGGCCATGTGCTGCTTTGCCTTGGAGCCAGATGAGTGTAGAGTAAAACCCCCAGTAAGTGTGAGCTAAATAAACCTTTCCTTATTTGATTTTGGGAGTCAGGTATTTGTCCCAGCAAGAAGAGAAGAGTAACTGAGACAGATGTTATTTTAAAGAATTGCAAATTGAATCAACAGTGAGATAACACCACATATCCATATGTATGAATAAGATACTAAACAAGAGAATCTGATAATAGTAACTGCTGGTGAGGATGTGGAACAACAAGAACTCTGGTTATTTTTGGGCATACAAAATGATACAGTAATTCTAATAATAGTTTGGCAATTTTTCCAAAGCTATAAGAGAAAATGTGATCATCTTCAGTAGATGCACAAAAGGAATGTGACAGAATTCATGATTCTGACTGTATTATCTCAAGAAACTAGGAATACAAAAGTGGCTCATTAGTGAAACAATAAAAGATCCCTCCTAAAATAAGAGATAAGAAAACAATTCTCATTCTTATGTCATCAATCTGTAGTAAATTCTTAAATTCTCTTCAATCTGTAGTAAAATAAATGATTGAACCAAATATTTGTTTTACTTCAAATAACACCATAATAAAATACAAGAAAGATTTCCAGAATCATGAGAAAGCAATTTCAAATAGGGTATATGCTGAAGAATATATAAATATTTTATTTTATCAGTATATATTTGTGGTTCATAATAAGTTTATCGTAAGAGTTGGTGCATAGACATCATAATTCTCTTTCCTTTACCACTCCCATCCTTCCCTGGTCCTTCCATCTCTTGAAGATGTTATGGTTTCAATCTAAAATGTCTCTCATAGTGTCATTTGTTCAGAGATAGGGCTTTTGAGAGGTGCTTGGATTGTGGAGTCACTATGCTCATCATTAATCCCTGTTATGCTCATAGATTGATGTGCTCTTTGGAGGTGAGCACTGGCTGTGTCATTCAATGGGTGGAGGTAGGTATACATCTCACTACCTAACTACTCCCTTTTCTTTCTGCCTCCTGGTTGCCACAGGTTTTGAGTAGCTTTCCTCAGCCTTGTCCATCCCTCAGGTTTCTGCTTCTGAACCAGCTAACTGCAGACTGAAGCCACTGAAAGCAGGAGCCAAAATAGGCATCTCTTCCTTTATGTTGTTGTTAGGTCCGAGAAGCCCACCGCGTGAAGAAAGACTCCAAGAGGTGTCCTCTCATGCAAAAGCAAGGGGATTTTATTTTCCATGCATGCAAGGGGCTCCCCAAACGCGCAGGGACCCAGAGCCCCGAGCTGACCGTGGGCTGGGTTTTAAGCCCGAAGACAAAGGGAGGAGGGGTTTTGCAAGCGCAGTTACAGAAGCGAATGGCCTTGGTTAATTTAAATGGCTTCTTTTACAATTATTGGTGGGGATACTTATGAGGAAGTTTAGAGTTGAGTTGTGAGGATGTTTTCTAACATGGACAGCAGATGTGTGGTCAGGGCGCATTCCGCAAATTCCTTTACCTCTTTGTCAGGATTACCTAAGGGGGAGGAGTATGCGGAGACGCAGGATGGGGACACAGCTCAGTGTGCAGCAAGTTAGGACATGTCCTTTTTAAAACCTGCAAGTTGGGACATGTCCCTAGTCCAGGAAATTTCTGTACTGGGGCCATGTAGGTAAAAATCTCTCTTACATTGTATCTAATGAGTATTTTGTATTTGTTCCAATGACTAAAACATGTTATGTTCTTTTCCATAAAAATAACTATATGATGTGACATAGATACATATAGATATGCCCATATACATGCATTTTAAAGACATGAATATTTTTAGAAGTGATTTGCTAAAAGTTTTATGTGAATGGAATTAAACTGCTCCATTTTGTTATTGTTGTTGCTTGGAGTATTTTTAAAGTTTGTTTTTTATTTTTATTAGTACATGTTTTCCATAACAATGATTACATTCACTGTAGGGGATTGGTGCACATACACAATACATGCCAGGTCCTTTATGTTCCCCCACCCTCCTTTTTTTCAGCATCAGCTTCATTTGAGTCACTTTATAACATGATACTTTGAAATCTTCAGCTTAAGTAGCTTCAAGATCATTTCCATCTTTATAAAGTTGCATGAAAATAGTTTCAAAAATTTCCCAACATTCACCTACAGTGACATGTTCTGTTATCATATCTATATCTACACCCAAGCTGGGGAGATGCCTCAGTAGAATAAATGCTTGCCTAGCAAGCGCAAGGGCCTGAGATCAATCTCTGGTTCGGAAAAAAAAATATATCTAGACTCAAGCCACACTTTCACTCCTTCTGTTCCTCAGGTTGTGTAAGTTCCCTTACAATTACATTCATTTGCTTATGTTTTTTTTTTTTTTTAACCCCTCTCCTAAAATTATCCCACAAGGAACAGTTAAAAGAGTAAACAGGGGCTAGGGAGATAGTTGAGTGGAATAAGAGCTTGCCTGGCAAGCACAAGGGCTTGAGTTCAGTACTCAGTTCTCCCAAAAAAAAAGAGTGCATGTTTATAAATCCTTCTGCGAGCCGGGCGTGGTGGCGCATGCCTATAATCCCAGCACTGGGGAGGCTGAGGCAGGAGGATTGTTGTGAGTTCGAGACCAGCCTGAGCTACAAAGTGAGCTTAAGGCCAGCCTGAACTGCATAGTGAGACCCTGTCTCTAAAAGACAAAAAAAAAAATAAAAATTAAAATTAAAAAAAAATCCTTCTGCAAATGTCCTCATCATCTTTTCATCCTTCTACAGTTCACACAACTATTTATATTTACTCCTTTTATTTCTCTTATTACATTAGGTTATACTGATTGTATCTCATAAACTGAGAATATTTCCAGCAAAAGAAGATGGTTTATCAATTTTTCAGCCCTTAAATCCATGCATAGCACATAGCATATAGTAACCACTAAGTGACTGGATGAATGGATTTCTGTCATTGATACTACTACTATTAAAACACAAAATCAGTTCTCTATGAAAGAATAAATAAGTGGACATACTTAAACCTGTGAGAAAGATGAGTGTTTATAGAAGGTAGTAGTGAAGGACATATCACAGGTACTTTATGATTCACTGTAGGACATTTATATATGTTAACATCTGTGGACAGACAAGTTACAATCTCAGAAATGTACGGGTTAAAGGCTAACTGCTTCATAAATTTCCTTTAGAAGTTCTTCACAATTTCATTTTTCTCTGCAATGAATGGACAACTTTCACTTGTGATGAAAAATTCAACCGATTATACTATCCATTGCCAATCATCACAACCTTGACTCTCATCCCAAATGATATTCATATTACTATACATTAGTACTGATGTTACATGACTAGCATATATTATTCCAAATTTTAATAAGAACCCTATGAGATCACTTTACAGAGGAGTAAGATGAATAGCGAAAATTTGTAGCAAATTGTTGAAGATCTGTTCAATGGAAGAGCCACTATGTGAATGAAAATTCATCTTTTCTAGAGTTTATGATTTATCTCTATATGTTATTTTTGCTCTATACATATTAAAGAGAGTAAGATGGGTGAAAAAGAAAATGTGTGTGTGTGTGCGTGCGCGCGTGCACTTGTTCATGTATGTGTGATGGGGGGTATACTTCAAAGGATTAAGAAATGCCGGGCAGGTTGGTGAAACACACTTTGGGCCATCCACAAGTGGATCATACAGATACAGCCTACTATCTGTTGTGTCTCATTCCTTTCCTCTCTAGTGTGCTTATGCAGCTCTGCCTCTCGGCCACCATTAACTAAATATCTTTGTTTCACTACTGCCAGCTGGTATTATATGCTGCCTTGGATCCAGCAGCCATGATCCTGGACTAAATCTAAGTCCTCTCAAAATGATGAGATGAATTACATGTCTTCTCTTTTAAATTTAGGTGTCAGGTATTCTGCCCTAGTTGTGTGTGTGTGTGTGTGTGTGTGTGTGTGTGAGAGAGAGAGAGAGAGAGAGAGAGAGAGAGAGAGAGAGAGAGAGAGAGAGAGACATCCCTTCCCATTTATTCCCATAGCAGCTTCCAGGGAAAACCAACTGTAAGAACCCAAATAGCACCTAAAGTAATGCCAAGCCCTCAGGAGTTTCCTGGAGAGTTCTACATGAATTTGTTCTTTATTATTTTGGTGAGAAACAAACACTATGAAGTATAAAATTAAGCACATTTCAGGAAGCAATAAAAACAAAATGATACTATATGGGAGTTAAATGGGGAGACCAGGAATTTGAATTTTTATCCTGCCTACCCCAGAGTGTGACTATTCATTGTTCAGCAATTCACCCACAATTTTTTGACATTCTCAGATTCATCTGAACAAAATATAGGTTTCTCACTTAAAAAAAGTGTGCGCAACCTCAGTCATCTATCGAAGTAACACATTATCAGAGAAAAGCATGCTTTACTCTCTCATCATTAATGATTGTCAAGCTTCCCATCACTAATCTTAGCCATATGAAACTTGGCTAAATTTCAGCCCAGTGTTTGTAAATATGGAGCTCTCTGCCCTTGTTTTCCTCCTCCTTCTGCTGTCTACTTAGCAGACTGTGTGCTATCACAGCTGTGTTTGGAAATGGTAGCCCTGGATTCACACTTATCTGAACGGGCATCAGAGGGGACATGATGAGTCTAGGGGTGAGCTGGATCACATTTCCTGTGGAGGAACAAAGATGCTCTGGCAAAAATGGAGATCAGAGTGTGTGCTTCCAAATGCAGGGCAGTACATTGCTCCAGAATGCAACTGGGAGAGGAATCAAGCCCAAATATTGTTTTGTTTTGTTTTGTATTGTGCATGGGACAAATGTTCTGTCAAGTGCAAAGCAATGTGCGAAAGAAGATAAGATGGGTTTGCATAAGTAAACAGCAGAGAAGTGTTGCTTATAATGAAATGATTTGAAAGACTATTCTATTCTCAAACAAAAGTTTGAGTGCATTTTAATGACGATGACACTGAAGTAATGACCTCTATATGTTTTAATTAAAGTGATTATGCTTTATGAACACTGTAATATCTGCAAAGTATACACATTCAAATACTATTAGTTGGGGAAAAAAAAGTAAAATATAATATCTCTAAGGAGCTTTTCTGAGTTGAATTTGTAGTGCACAGAGGAGGAGTGCATTGTATGTGATGCAGTTGGTAATCATCTTTTATGTGAGCAAGGCTGTTTTTAGCTTTATGGTATTTATGTTTGGCATTATATATTCCTAAAATGTATCATTAAGCCACTAAGTCAATGATGTCTTACATGTCATTTAGTATAATAAATACAGCCAAAGGAAAAACTGTTTAATAGTTGCGCAATGGATAGAAGACAAAATACTTGGGGGCTTCATCTTGAAGTTTCCTGTGGAAGTGACCTCCAATTCTGACTTTGATCCATCTTCAGATGGAACCATTTTTTTTTTTTTTTTGTATTTTAGGGAAGGGCCTACAGAGTGCTCAGGGTCTCATTATTAGATCAGACTCATAGTAATGCTCCTGTTTACAACCTCCCAAGAGCTGGGATTACAGGCACATGTCACCATGCCAAGTCTCAATTGCCATCTCAGTGTGCCCTGGGGGTGGAGCCCCTGCGCCTGCTTGCAGGTGCTTTAATCCACTGAGCTATTTGGCCGGCCCTCAGATGGAACCTTTGTACTTGGAGTTAATTTTATTTTTTGGGAGGGTACAGAGAATCAAATTGAGGACCTCATGCTTACCAGGCAGGTGCTATACTGTCCTTGGCACTTACAGGACAGACGCTAGAAACACAATAGACTCTAAGGCATAAGTGAAGCAGGAAGTTCTCAAGACTGCAGTGTAAACATAAAAAAATGTGACCAGACATTGCACATCTAACTAGGTAATGACCTAACATCTTTTTTGATAACCTGAACCAATGAAAATGGGAGAAGTAAGGTACACTAAACATCAGCAGATCAAAAACTTTTAATAGAACAAATTTTTCCCTCCACACACCTAAATACATAGTATCGATTTCTTAAAAGGACACTTAATATAACCTCTTTGGCATAAGAGAATATTCCTTCAAGTGGTCTGGATATGTGGTTTATAGAACTTTGAACATTAAGGAAGGAGCATCAACAAGAATTAGATATACTAAAGAGATAGTATGAATAAGAAATGCAGGAGAAAATCGAACAGGAGCAGGAAGATCTTGAATTGAAGCATAATTCCACATTAAAACAGCTGATGATGGAGTCTAATCCCCAGCTGGCACAAAAAGAAAAAGAACTAGAATTGACCACAAAAGAAACTATCAGTAAGGCCCAGCAGGTGGAAACTGAACTTTTAGAAAGCCATCAAGAGATGCCGGGGATGGGCTGGGAAGATAGCTCAGCAGTCTAAAGCGCCTGCTTAAGCAAGCTCTCTGGGACCGCGGTTCGATCCCCAGCACCACATGCCGTGCCAGCCCCTCCCCCAGGGCGGGCTGAGCTGACTACCCCCCCCCCCGAAAGAAAAAAAGAGTCCGTGATGTGTAGCGAGACACTGTAATAAATAAATAAAGCCTTGACATGCACAAGGGCCTAAGTTCAATCTTTGGTTCCATCGAAGAAAAAAAAAAAAAAGAAAGAAAAAACATAAAGCCATCAAGAGACAAATCAGCTACACACAAAACTGGAGAGGATGATGTTCTACAGAGAACAGCCAAAAGATATGAATAAATCATTGATCTTTGTGAAGAAAAAATGATTGCAAAAGTAATAGGCCTGCAAACTCAACCTGAGGAACTGCAGAAGGAATATCTGCAAAACCACCAGCAGCAGGAGAATGCTGACAACTTTAACATAACAACTATGGCACTACAGATACAACTAGCAGAGAAGACAACTGTAATCTGATTCAAAGGATAGACTAGAGTTCAGAGAACAGTCACAGTTTAGAAGATCATTTAAAGAAATATGAAAAGAATATTTATGCAATAACTGTAGCAACACCTTATAAAGGTGGCAATTTGTACCATACTGGTATCTTGCTCTTGGGAGAACTGAACGAGTTTTGATACTTATGAAAAGTACTCTTTGAGTGTGTGGTAGGTCATGAGACTAAGACCATGGCAAAAGTTATAAACATTGAACTAAAGTCCCCTGATGATCAGACTCAGAAAATTTTGAAAAGATAAACTGAGGGGCTACTGTTATGACATCGATCTTCATCTTGAAGAAAGGAGGAGACTGATATTGGGCAACTGCTGCTTGCAAAACTATCTGTTTATGCTCATTCAATCAAGAGCAAAGCTGTCATTTAGGGCACTTCACATAGCCAGCAACAAAGAAAAATATGACATTGCCCTGTAGGTATATTGCAGACTGCTTTTAAAACAGATTTATTTTTTTCTTGTCTCTTGTTTTTATTTATTATCCTTCTTTTAAAATAAACATTTACTTTAGAGAGAGTATGGCAGTAATTGTTATGTCATGACAAGCAGTACTTATTTAGAAGACCAGAATGACAGGCATTCCAAGCATGACCCTAGCATTACACATTGCTATCTTCAGTGCAGTTGCTTAATTCACAGGTATCAGCATATGTAGCTAGTCAGGGTGAGAATCCTACCAATTAACTGCTAGTTTCAAAAACTTGAAGGTTATCAGGATCATTGCCTTAACCATCTTCTTCATATATATGTATGGCTTTGCCCCTGTCAAGTTTCCTAGCTTTTCTTCTTGCCCTGTCTTCAGTGACTAATCCTCAAGTTTTCACTTCCCTTTTAATTGTGTTATACTTTTTATTTTTATTTCTTCTTTTGAGTATTTATACTAGGGAGACTATACAATATTTACACATGTGGGCCTGGTTTATTTTACTTATGAGTATATCTTCAAGTGGCATGTAGTTAAATATAAAGGCTTTGATTATCATTCTTTACAGCTGAGTAATACTCCATTAAGTAAAAATATCACATATTTTTCATCCATTCCTCAGGCATCTTGGATGTTTCCAAGATTTGTCTATTGCAAATTGTGTTGCTGTAAAATAGGTACACATATATCACTATGTCACTAGACTGTCCTGCTACAATGCTATATATGGTTAGCTTTCTAAATTTCTGTGTAAAAATATCTAATTGTTTATTCCTATTTTTTATTTTTTATTTTTTTCTTCATACTCTGTAGGGGCTTAAAATTTAATATATCAATATTTGATGGAAAATACCTGTTCCATGTTATGCCTAAGATGGTTGATATTCAGATAGATAATGAGGTTAAGCTCAACTGTCTATGTTGTAGGGTAATAATAATAAGCTTCTCTTCTGGAGGATTAACAACCTAAGTTTGCAGACCAAAGATGAGAGAAAAAGAAGGGCTGCAAGGACAGCCAACATTTTGGCCCTGGCCTTTAAAGGTCAGTGAAGACTCAGGACATAGGAGAACCTGTACTGTAACATCCTAGAACTCAGTTGTGTCCCAAATTTTCTGATCAAGAAGATTAGGAGGTCACAGAGGAAAGTGAGCAATGATGTAGAGTGTGCCTAAGGAGAGTCATATGGAGAGAAAATATTCTCTCAGGCTTTCCGGGAGAGCAAATTGGTCAGAAATGGCCATGACTCATGCACATGGCTGACACTGACAAAGGATCTACAAACTGCGGTACAGGGTTTCTGGATAAATCCTGAGGGGATTTGACTGACTTTGTCAGATACAAAAGTTACATTTCTTGTTATATAGGTCTTGCTTTATCTTGGTCTTAACCATCCAGCAGAAAAGTATAAAAACGTGATATAAAAAGTAAATACTTATTAGTATGCTGAGCTATAAAAGGCTCAAGTCAACAACTTCTGACATTGCCATTTCTTTCAATAACCCACTACTAATATGGACTACTGGACTATATTGAAATATTTTGCTGAATTCACACACCTACAGTATTTAAATAACAATGGAATACCCTTCTCTGACAAAACTAAACAATAAAGGGGATACAAATGAACAACCATTTTGTATCTGTATTCTCTTAATTCAATGAATAGAAAAATTTGTTCTAATAGTGATTGTGGACAGGATATCATGTTTGTGTCTTGTACAATGAAGCACCACTAAGACAGCAATGTATTAATTATTGAAACTGTCCTACTAATCGTTTTTGAAGCTGTTTCATTGCTATTTGCTTCTCAATAAAATTATTTTTAAAAGACAAATTAAAAAAATAGATTTATTTCATCAGTAGAGAAATGGTATTTTTTTCAGTTTTGTTTGGGAAGACTTATGTCACTTGAAAGATATTTTGAATAACTTAGCCTGATTTATGGGCTCAACTAAGGTTTCTTTCATTCTTATTGTCTCTCTTTTTAAACATCTGCTTGCCTTATTTATTTTTAGTGTGATTTTTCTTTTTAAAAAAATCTCTGAAGTATATTTTGAGGTGAAACTGCATTTTTTCTAATTAATTACGGCATTTAGTTGACTATTACCCATATTATTCTTAAGTATTTACTAAAGTCTAATTTTTTAAGCTATGACAAATGATAAATGGCAGTACTTTTGTATCTATATTTTTGGAGCAAAAAATACTACTATAAACTATATATAGTAAATACAAACTGTATTGTATGCAAATCTACGAGTGTTGTCAATGTTGTCTTTGAAGAGCAGATAAATAAAGTTTATTTACTATATTAAACATTGCAGTAATTTTTACTGTCCTTTTGATATACACAATTGAAGCTACTTCATATTGCAAAACTCTTCCTCTGTCATAGTATAAAAGCATGTTTATATTAGACATAATAATAAACATTACATCCCTTAGCAATAAGACATCTCAGAAGAAAAAATTTAAGTATTGAGTCCTGAGGAAATAGCTATTCAGGCAACTTAAGGGGTCCGATATTTTTCTATGAGTATGGGAATTAACTTGGGACATTTTTCAACAAAGCAGGTATAGAGCTTACATTTGGGACATCATGGGATGACTTTGTGAGGTTTTGCTTAAGCTTTGGTTGAATATGCAGATGAATCTGGGAAGATTTGGCATTTTATAATATTACATCTTCTAACCTGTAATTGAAGTGTGTGTTGTGATTTAGATGCAGTGTCCTCCTAAGGCTCATGTATTCGGAAGCCAGGCTCTGAGAAGATGATTGGATCAGTGGGATGCTGTGCTCATCAGTAGATGATGCTACTCGTGAGTTCACAGCTGCATGCACATATGTGGTTTCAGAGTAGAAGCTCCTTGGAAAAGGTGGCTCCCTGCAAGCACGAATGGGGGGGGGTGCATCACCCTAACCAGCTTCTTCCGTTTTTCTGCTTCCCAATGGCTGCTTTCCTCCATGGCAGGCCCTTCTACCATGGCAATTCTGCCTTGGAGCCAGGCAGCCATGGACTGAGACATGAATGCAGATGAACCTGTCCATTCAAGGGAAGGAGTGAGGTATTTTGTTCCATTGATGAGAAAGGATCTGGTACTGCATACATGTCCACTTATTTCTTTATGCCATTTATTCATTTCTGCCATATTTTGTAGTCTTTAGTGGACAAAAGTTTTGGTCGGATTTTCCCTAAGTAGTTCATATTTTTGTGGTAATTTAGGTTGCAGTGCTCAGATTTTGCTGAAAAGTTGTGCACTGCTAATCTATAAGCACACAGTGGTTTTGTGTGTATTCACCTTGTATAATGCAGTTTCACTAAACCAGTTATTAATTGTAGAAGCTGTTTTATTTTTCATTAAATTTTTACATTGAGTCTCAGTTTTTTTTTTTTTTTTTTTTCCGAATTGGAGAATGAACTCAGGCCCTTTCGCTTGCCAGGGAAGCGGTTATTCCACTGAGCTATCTCTCTGGCCCTGAGTCTCAGACTTGTAAGAAAACTGTCTTTTTCCCTTTCCATCCTGAATGCCATTTTCCCCTTTTGCACCAGACAGGCCTGCAGTGGAAAGATGAACAGCATCTATCCTGGGACCTACATAGGTCTTGGGTAGTAGCACTGTGCTTATAAGCACCCAGGAAAACTTTCAGCCCAGGAATATCTTCTTCCTCATCTTCCACACAGACAGGTAAAATCCCTGCCCAGACAGTGCATGAAGTCTTCATCATCATACCATGGCCAGAAGCAAGAGCAGGAGAACAGTTTATTTTCTTTTACTTTCTGTATTTTAGGGTACAGTCTACAGGATGTTCAGGGTCTCACTACTAGATAGGACTCATAGTGATCTACCTGTTTACAGCCTCCCAAGAGCTGGGATTACAGGTGCACAACACCATGCCCAATCTCAATTGCCATCTCAGCACACCCGGGGGGGAGGGCCGAAATGCTAGGGCTCGAACCCCTGACCTCTGTGCCTGCTTGCAGGTGCTTTAATCCGGTGAGCTATTTGGCTGGCCCTTGAACAGTTTCTTCGCATTTCACAATATCTATGGGGAAATGAGAAAGAAAAGAAAGGAAAAGAAGAAAAAAAAATATATATATACATACAAGACAGTTATTATACCAGGTTCTTTTATTTAACTGAAAAGAAAGTTTTGTGATAATTCATTTGGAAAATTTTTCATGTGTATATCTTGTATTCTGAGTAACCACTTTGATGAAAACAATATGCAATGTATTAACTGCTATCTGTTCAGTATTAATTACTCTCCTATTATTCTGTTTTGAATTTTTTAAACATTTTTTCCTTTAAAAGAGAAAAGTTTTATTAATTGAATTATTTTTAAAAATTCTTAATAGACTTCCATGTTTTATTAGAAGTCGTTCATGTTTGCACGCCATGTTGGGAATGGATCCTTTTACATGGAGTCCTGATAGAGGTAGGGATGTGTTCAGACCAGGAGCAGGAAACTTAGCAATTCTATGTGGCCACTGGAGCAAAGTAGATAAGGTTGTAAAGTTGCCTGGCTTTAACCAAGAAGTAGGTGGGTTGCAAGGTACATGCGATAGAATGGTAGGAGGAAAAATGCAGTGTTTCCATGCTCACTAAGGACCTCGAGGGACTTCAGATGTCCTGAAACACTAGGAAATGGGGAAAAATCATATAAAGGGGTGGCCTCGGGATGGTCATGTGTGCCTGAGACTTGAACACTGGCAGCTGGGAAAGGTGGGAGGCCAGTTGGGAGCACTTGCAGATGGCATTGCTTCCCCGCCCCCCCCCCGAGGTGTCAGGGTAGGGCTCGGTGATGTTCCAGCCTCCTCTGATCTCCTATTGGTTGCAGACACGGGGTGATGGAACAAAGGAAGGGTGGGGCTCTTATAACTACCTGAGCTCAGGCAGTTAGTAGGCACTGGGCTGAAGAAAGTCTGAAACTGTACCATGACTGAAGAAATCCATTAAGATAAATGGCAACTGGGTGTTCATCTGGGTAAACACCTGGAAGCCCCTGGCCAAGCTGGGTGAAACAGGTTGTAGCCCTGAATGGAAGAAGGAGGTGGAACAACTGGAAAAAGAGAAGGTGTGAGGATCCTGGCTGTGTCCTGCTCTTGGCTGGTCCCAGATTCCTGCCCTTGGCACTCCTGGCCCTCTCGCTCTCCTGGGTCCTGCCTTTCCTCCTCTGCAGCCCCTTCCCACAAGGCAGGGTAGGGCAGGGCAAGGAAAGGTCAGGAAGTCACTTCCAGGCCCAGACTAACCACCCTCTCCTCCCCTCTTGTTCCAGAGGAAGAAAGTCACCCACCAAGTGCTACCCTTGAAGGACCCAAGTCCCAACAGGCACCTTAAGTGCATGGCAATGGTGCTCTCCTCTGAAGGGAAGTGGAAGAAAGAAGAGGGCCAGGCCAAAAAGAAAATGCCTATGCTTCAGGGACCACTTCCTGAGAGCCCAATGGAGGAGGCCACATCTATAGGAGGCCTGGCCCAGGAGGAGAATCCAGGAGCTATGTGGATGAGGAAGTTGGCTCAATGGAACAGTAAGAGGAGCAGTGATGAGAGGAGTCAAGTCAAACATAGACAGACCAAACTTGGACAATAAAGCACAATGGAGATGCTAAAGGAGGAGTCTGTGTGCATTTCTGCCTCTTTCCTGGGGGGAAGGAAGGAAAGGAGAGGAAGGGAAGAGGGGGAAGAGAGGGGAGGAAGGAAAGGAGAAGGAAGGGAGAGGACAAAGGAGGCATAGGTAGGGGCAGTGGTGGTAGGGGAGGGAAAAGAAAGGGGAGAGAAGGGGAGGGTAGGGGACCAAAAGGGAAGGGAAGGGAGGGGAGGGGAGAAGAGAGAAGGATGGCAGTCAAGCACTAGGGAAAGTTGGAGAAAGGAAGGACTTGGGCAGCCCATATTTGGAGATAACATCAATGTGACAGCTACCAGACACTGAAGACCATGAATGGAGGAGTAAAGATTTCCTGAAGCCCTCCTCTACAGAATGTGGGGGTTGAGTGCCCTTCCCTGGAGAGGAAGTTCCCTTTCTGTAGGCAGGATGCAGGGCACTGCTCAGTGCAGGTTTCGGGAAGTCTTAGTGTTTGGGGCCACTGCTCAGGCCCCTCTCCTCCTTTACTCCTTTGCTCCCTGTTACTTCCACTCCTCAGATCCATTCCCTTCTGTTCTAGGCCAGCATTCTCATGCATTAGAGGGCAGCCTCTTCCAGTGAGTGTGAATGGATGTGTAGGGCTATTGTTGGGCTCCTGATGATGATTTCTCTTTCTGTGGTTCCTATTTATTTATTTATTTAGTACAAGGCCTTCAAGGTCTCACTACACAAATCGGACTTGGAGTGATTCTCCTGTGTCCAGCTGCCCATGTGCTGGGATTACAGGCGAGTGCCACCATGCCCAGTCTCAGTCACCTTCTCAGCATGCCCCAGGGGCCAGGCCAGCACAGCAGGCCTGGGATCAAACCCTGGCCCCTGTGTCTGCCTAAGCAGGTGATTTAATCCATTGGGTTATCTGGCTGTTCCCCTGTGGTTCCTATTTAACATTTCACTCATCCCCATAGTTAAGGACCATCTATGCTCCTAAGACTATGTCTATTTTCCCTGTAAACTGATATGTCAGATATATTCTTTTTACTTTATTGATTTTAGAATGATATTAAAAATTTTAATATTTGCTGTCATTCTCTTATCTGTGTTGTTTGATTTATACCTTTTTATTTAGTTTTCCTTTAGTGACTGCAAGTACTGTCACATACATGATTTTGATTTCTAAATGTCTCTTTTGATGATTATGAGGTTTAAATATTTAGACTGATATTTAGGTTTAAATTTGTATTTTAACATAATTTAATGTTACTACACTACAGTTATGAATATAACAAACATATATGAAACACAAGGAAAAACAATTTAAGAACAGAGTCTACTTAGCTTCTTAGTCTCACATCTATGCTTTAAAAATCAGAGAAAATTCTGTTCTTCACGGGAATATTTTAGAACAGTAAAACAGTACATAATTTACCAGACAAACCTTGAAACTTGCCCCTCCTGGGATCATAACTTTAAGAAAATAGTTGAACTTCTCTGAGTGTTAATGTTGTAGCTGTAAAATAGGACTAGTAAATTCTCATTATTTTCCCTTTGAGGATGAAATGAGGAAATGCTTGCCTATCACCTAGATTTCTCACTGATTTGCTAAAGATGGCTAGAAGGTAACTTTGTACATATCACCAGTGTGTTGCCAGTAAATTCATAAACAGGGTGATAAAAAGACAAGTTGATATTGAACTTAAGTATCTTAAATTGAACAATGTGTTATGTGTAAATATTCCAAATTATCACAGTTTAAACAGAAAGATGTACAGTTATTATCTATCAGCAAATAAAAAAGAAGTGAATACAGAAATATAACTAATATGGGAGAAAATAAGTCAATGATATCAATAATCACTTTAAATGATAATTTTCTAAGTGAACCATTTAGATGACAGGCATAGAGAGAGGGGGAAGGAGGGAGGGAGGGCAAGGAAGAGAGAAAGGGAGAGAGGAAGCATTCACAAGAAAATTTTAAGCATCTGTGTGCTGGTAGAAAAGCACCTTACAGAGAGAATAATACATTTTTTGCCATAAAGAATCATACTCATGGATGTGTCAAATGCATGTATGTTATTTAGAATATTCTGTGGATAAAATATTCATTTTAATTGTACAAATTTAATTATATTGAAAAATGAATGCTTGGGGAAAAGAAATGAAAAATAATGTATTACCCTATCAATATTCTTTATAAAATAGCATCAAAATTTTCAGCATTGACTTGTATCTGGTGTACAAGATCTAAAACAGAACTACAGAAATAAATTCCTTTATAAAACAATAGCACAAAGGGCCAGGGAGATGGCTCAGTAGAATAAGTGCTTCCCTGGCAAGCACAAGAGTATGAGTTCAATGCCCAGTTCCCCCCCCAAAAAAAAACAACAGCAAACTACCAAAAAATACCTTTACTAAAATTAACACACCTAAGGCGGTCTTCACACATGACAATGGAACATTCCATGTATATGTAGTGTTTACACTTACAGCGTGTATTTTGCTTTCCTGGCCTTGTTGAGACATATTTGGGATCTTGCTGATATTACTGTTTAGTCTCTATATTCTTTATTATATTATGCAATGTGTAGTTCACAGGAACCTAAAACATCAATGAAATAAGTACTAAATTCTTAATATATATTGTTTAAAATAAACATCAATATTTTCAAATCAATTATTTACTTGCTTATAAAACCTAAGTGATAACATCAGAAATAAAAACTTATGTAACATAAATGAAAATCTACCACACCAATAGTCTTTGCTTCTGCTATCACAACCAAAGCAGTTGTCACATATGGAAACTGCATGTTCCATCCACAAGCCTCACTTACACTGATGGCACAAGTCCTTAGTTTTTCTTTCTTATGTGCCGGATCATTCTTCTTTTTTTTTTGGCAGGACCGGGGATTGAACTCACCTTGCATCTGCCAGGCAAGTGCTTATTCTACTGAGCCATCTCCCTGGACCCCAGCTCATTCTCATCCCCTCCTTTTTCTTCCTATTTTGTCAGGAGCTTCCTACTATACTGTGCAACATGCACTTATCAGGGAAAAAAGATATCAGTAAGATAAAATGCCAAGTGGGGCTGGCAAGATAGCTCAGCGGTCTAAAGCACCTGCTTAGGCAAGTTCTCAGGGACCGCGGTTCGATCCCCAGCACCACATGCCATGCCAGCCCCTCCCCCCAGGGCAGGCTGAGCTGACCCACCCTCCCCCTCCCCGCAAATAAAGAATCCATGATGTGTAGCGAGACACTATAATAAATAAATAAATTAAAATAAAATAAAATAAAAATAAAATGCCAAATGTAAGTTAAGTGCTTATTTCAGATCATATTTTCCAATTTCTTCAAAATTTTTCAATAATACTCAAGTTTCCAATTTGGTTGAAGTATAATTAACAAAATTTGTAAAATCTGATTTTTTGATATACATATATGTTAAGAAATGATTATCATAATCAAATGAACTAGTATGCACATCACTTTGCATGTCAGTTATTTTTTTCTTTTCCTCCTTCTTTTAGTGAATGTGGTAAAACAAGTTAGATCTACCTTCTTAAGAAATTTCAAGTATAGAGCAGATTGTTATAAGTCATCATGCCTTGTATTAGTAGTCCACAATTAATTAATCTTTTATAACTAAACTTTTTTACCTTTTTTTTTTCAAGGCCAGTATGTTTTTTATTATTACCGTTGTGTCTGATTTAAGATTGTTGAATGATTTCATTTTCATTTTATAAGCATTACATTAATTCCCATGCAAAAACCCAAGACCACATGTGCCTGATTCCAAACGGCTATAATCCAAAAACTATGAGCCTGGACATTCAAGAATAAAACCAGTATGTCACTTGACTTTTCCATCAGCAGATATCGTGGGCATCCTCTGGGAGATGGGCCGGCTCCTCGACTCCTCAAGCACCAGTTCACCTGAGTCCAAACAGAATCCGGGAGCCAGAGCCTCGCAGCACCGAAATTTCACTCATGAAGATAGGACAGCTGTACTCCAAGGCCGCCACCCACAGACACGCCCTGGTTCCCGCTCTACCATAGACGTAAGCCCTGCACTGATACCATCTACTTGCGGATGCTAATTTTTTTCCTGCCAGTTTTCCTCAAAAGCTCAGAAGTAAAGAGCCTTTATTAAAAAGCTTATCTCTAGAACCCCAAAAGAAATAAATACAAAGACACCTACTTTATCAAGTATGTAACTTTCTCAGCTTTAGACAGAGTCCACGAATAGGTATAAAGCTTTAAAAACTTCTCTCAGTGACGTAGAAACCAGGAATATTAAAAGGCCAAAACAGGATCCACAATTAAAGGAGAACTAAAAAAAAAAAATGCAAAAACAAAAATCGTTCTAATTGACTGAGAGAAACAAGCTAACTGAAAACATGAACGCATTTCAAGAGTGAATGTTAATTTATACAGAAACACACATCACAACTCTGACAATGGCAGATTTCATTAGTGCAAATAATAATTACTATGGTATGTTCTTTAATAGGATTTAAATAAGGCTTCAAATAATTACATACTCTAAAACTAACATTTGGAAACCTTAATTCTGTTCAGCAAGCTATCACAAACCCTCCAAACCCTCCAGTGTTTGCTGATTTGAAGGCAGTTACATTCGGTGTAGCTGCATTTCTAGCATGACTGTCAGAGTTTACGTTTTTCGGTGGAAAAAGGGCAAGCTTTCCGGTTCCTGGTCAGAAAGCAAGAAATCCAACCAATGTGCCAGGCAATTCCCAGGTACAGGATTCTCAAATGTTCCTAGTTATGAAAAGTCATTAGAAAAATAAAGACAGAAATAAAATATATAATAGAATCCTTAAGTATCAGAAAGAGATTTGTTTCCTAAGATCCATTAACAAATTCGCAGAGTACCAAACAGAAACAAGCAACAGGATTCGTGGGCATCTCCATCTATGGCTCAAGTTCTCCTTTAAACAAACAAGGAGAAAATACAACAAACAAAGCCATGTGATGAGAACTGGAAAATGTAAACCACAAAAATCAGAGGCAGAATATGAAATAGTAATACACTGTTTCAGTGCCTGCACCAGCCTTCAGAATCAGGAAACTTAGAATTCTTCTTAACAAATCCAATCGAAGCTGGATAGGTAAAAAAAATCAAAACGGAAAGATAGAACCACAAACCACTCCACATAGGATGAGTTCTAGAACTGGGAGGAGGGGGAAAATCAGCAAAGCACTCAGAAAAATTTATCATCGATTCTGAAATGCGGCCTGGTGACGTCATCGGGGTTAATGAAGACGGAGATGGACTTCCCTGGGTTCTCAGTCACCAGCTGCTGCAGTTTTTTGGCCAAGCGGTCATCGGGCTGGTTGGGGTCCCCTCCGTCAGACTGCGAGGAGGGGATACTGGTGGTGCTCCCTCGCCTCTGCAGCTCCAGGGTCAGCCGGTTGGCCACCTTGACGTGCTCGATGGCGGTGCGTAGGTGCTCGGCAGGGTCTGAGCGCACCGAGGAGAGCTTCCGGGCGTGCAGCATGACCGTCTCCTCCGACAGGTGCTCCAGCATGTTGCACTGCGGGATGAAGTAATTGGGGCACATCTTGTTGACCAGACAGTGCTGAAGGTCATCGATGAGGCCCAGCAGGAAGTGGGCTGCATAGTCTTCCTGAGCCAAGTAGCTGGCGGGAAGTCTGTTGCAGGCCCAGAGCATCATGCTCCGCAGGTGATAGGGGCTGATGGCCTTGGGCCGGGACAGCAGTTTAATGATGATGGCTTTGCAGGCCTGGTAGGCCTACATGAGACTGCTGGAGATGCACTTCTTCAGCTGCACCTCGCTCCTGGCAAAGGACAGTCACCACTCATTGTCCTTCTTACCTTCGTAGGAGCAGGCAGGAACCAAGTAAAAACCACTGATGACTTCCTCCTCAGTGATCTTCCCATCCCAGAAGTGGTTCTCCATCAGCCAGCTCTGGGCCACTGCGGGCCAGCCTTTGAAAGACACTACAGGGACGATATCGTACAGCATGCGGCTGCTCCCCACTCCCAGGATGATGGAGATGATGGTCCCGTTCTTCTCCACCTTCTCCACCTTCGGCATCCCTCGCTGGGGCTTCTTCTGTATCTCCGAAAGGACAATGCTGATGGAATCGTAGAACCAGTCGGCCACTTTGGTGGGGGAGAAGGAGTAGTTGGTGGCGCCGTTGATGTGATCCACAATGGTGCAGCAGTCTTTCCACTTGCTGATCGTCCCCTCGTCGAAGAGCCGCAGGCTTAGCCAGGAATGGCACAAGGCGGAGTGGCGCATATCGAGCGTCACGGGCTGATTACGGTCATGCAGCTTGAGGGCTGGCACCAGAAGGGTGAAGTCCATGTCGTAGTCAGTGCCCCAGGCATAGACGTTCAGCTCATCTAAATCTAGGTCCACCACACCTTCCCGGACTCCTCCAGAGAGCAACAGGTACTCGTTGGCCACTGGAAGTTTCTGGTCCAGCTTTTGTACCATTCCCAGCATGGAAAAGATGAAATCCTTGGCGGTGTGGATCTCCAGCGCGCGCTGGTCGTCGTACTCCCGCTGGTCATGCCTGGTGAATTCCTGGATGAGTTTGTTCAGCTCCTCCACCCGGGCCCCCGACCTGAAATCCAGCTCCGGGAAGGCAGGCTTGTTGTTGCAGCCCAGCGCGGCAGCCTTGCTGACGGTGGGAGCCGCCATCTTCGCGCTCGCCGCGCCGAGCAGCAGCTCCGCCGCGCCTCCACGCCCGCCGGGCCCCCCGCGCCCCGCCCCGGGCCCCCAGCACCCTTTTTTACCTTTAGATCAACATCTCTCCATTCTAAGTCTTCTTATACGTAGACTATAATATACTAATATGCAATGTTTCAGTGTGTTGAATACTTATAATAACTACCATTCTATTGTTTTTCTATTTTATCAATTATTTAATTTTATTTTTTTTACTGTTTTGTATTTTCTTTAGACAATAATAATTTAAACAATGGGAACCTGTGATTGAACTTTTTCACTTTAAAACCAAAAGCAGAGGAAATGTTGATGTGTTATGCAGCAACTTAAAACACAAAGCATTGGCCAGTGGTTGTGGGTTTTTAAAAAAATATTTATTTGTTTGGTACAGGGCCTCACTATGCAGTTCAGAATCATAGGGATACTCCTGGATCAGCCTCCCTAGTGCTGGGATCATAGGCATGCACCATCACGCCTAGTTTCAGTGGCCAGCAAGGCATGGCACTGTCATGGCATTTGTTACCTGGGATCAAACTCCAGTCCTTGTACTTGCCAGACAGCTGCTGAGACCACTAAGCTATCTCCCCAGCCCCCAGTATTTGTGTATCACTTAATCCTAAACATATGTGCCATAAATGGCTTGATAATTTACAAAGAAAATAAGTGCAAAATTCTACAGAGAAATGTTCTTAGAGGATTGGAACTGAAACTCCTAAGCCATGTACAGAACAGTGAATACAAAATGTTTTCTGCACAGGCAACATGATTCTCTGTCACTTCCTGGTGGGATTATGTTTGCTCCAGCATTTTCCTAGTGTATGTCACCCCTTGAGGTTGATTGACGTGCATAACTGTGGTAAGCAGCCTTGTATATGTAAAAAAAGAGAACTAGTTTTGAAAGAGAGGTTCAAAATTCAAGTCAGTATAAGAATCTTTGCGTTGTTGTTATTCCCTTAAATATATCTATACCTACAGTTGCCAAAACATTAACAGTAAACTGGTGCTTACTTTCTTTCTAGAGACTAGAATGTTTTAAATATTTTCTCAATTACATTTTTAATTAGAAAGTAGTTATAGGCACACCCTTGTGACAATTTTGAAATCAGAGTTCACTACTTTAAGAAAGTTTGCAGTCTAGAAACCCACATCATTCTCCATAAGAAGGAAGTAAGAGTTTTGTGATCTTTCTGCTTGGAAACAAAGAATTTATAAGTTAGCAGCTCCATTCTTGGCATTTATTCTAGAGAAGCCCAAGCTGATGGGTGTCATTTTTCTCTGGGAGAATCCGAAGGATTTCATCTTCTTATCAACTAGATTTCATGCATACTCCTTCTACTATGTCATTTTCTGAAGGAATGAATTTTCCATCGGTTTGTGACACACTGTCACTCAATATGTATGTGCACCCGAAAATGGAAGAAGACAGAAACACTTGGTGGGATTTGGGGTGGCATGTGTCTTGCTTCACATGGGAATTTACAACTCAGGATCAGCAAGAATGAATGAACCCTAATATTTCCCTATCAAAAACTTACTCCTTACTCATCCAGAGGAAGGCTCTCTCTCTCTCTCTCTCTCTCTCTCCCCTCTCTGTCTGCCTCTCTGTCTCTCTCTCCTTTCCTGCCTCTTTCTTTCTCTCTATCCCTCCTTTCCTTTAAACCTACCTTTAAATACATCATCTTCTTTTACTTTAAAAAAATGAATGAACCAATAGTCAGGGTGTTTGCTTTCCACAAGATGAACAGAGTTTGAAACTTGGAAGTCTTTAGGGATGCAGAGAATTGTTTCTATTTGGAGGGCCCTTATTATGAGACACACAATGTTTTTCCCTCAGACTCATTGCCTGGGGAAAAATGCGAAGGTGGTAGGGGCTTAATTCGTGCATGAGACACTTAGGTACTCAGAGGCTGTATTCTTGGTGCACATGCATGTGAATGTATATGTACACTTGACACCAGGGCAGCATTTGCATGGGCAGAGCTCCCTTTTTCCAGTGAAGAGTAAGAGTCTTTAGTCACCCCTTGACACAGCACCATCCAAAAACCTCAACTGCCCTCTCCTCATCATATTTCCTTTTGCTCCCTAAAGGTTGCATCACTTTGGAGTGAAAGGGTGACTTCCAATGAAAAGGAAAGGTTTCTGAGCCTCTGCCCCTGTGATGATCCTTTTTCAATTTGTTATGGTACTACTTCCAAGGTCAAGAAGATAAAGAACTCCAATTGTTTCAGGACAAGGACGTGGGTGTGGCTAGACCTTGATTTCATGCTGGTCCTCTAGGCAATGTATATGCAGACACTGGTCAAGCTTGAGGTCAAAGTGGAGGTACACTCAGAGGAAAGGAGGGCTGATGAGCAGGTATGGAGTGGTGGTGGTCCAGGACCACATCATGCCCACTAGT
This sequence comes from Ctenomys sociabilis, assembly GCA_004027165.1. Classification (NCBI taxonomy): domain Eukaryota; kingdom Metazoa; phylum Chordata; class Mammalia; order Rodentia; family Ctenomyidae; genus Ctenomys; species Ctenomys sociabilis. The sequence goes on from PVKA01027285.1 coordinate 26,645, forward strand.
TGCCAAGGACCTGATAAGACCTTTGTTTTACAGCATTGTTGGGCAGGTACTAGGATGAATTTCAGTTTCATTGGCCATTTATATGATGTTTCTTATCAGAAATCATGGCCCTATTATTTTTGACCTGATACAGAGGGTATTTATGTGCTGAGGCAGTATTTATGATTGAGAGCTGAAAATTGGTCATTTCCTGATTTTTAGGTCATATCTGTTAATAAAAACACTGTTCAGTATTTAATATTAGGCATTCATCTCCATGATGTCCTCACATTTTTGTCCTTGTGCTCTTTATAAGTTTTCTTTAAAAGACTTGGCGAAACATCCAGCTTACTGAAGACTTTTTTTTTTTTTTTTTTTTTTTTTTTTTTTTTTTTTTTTTTTTTTTTTTTTTTTTTTTTTTTTTTTTTAAAATTTTTTTTTTAATTTTTTTGTATTTTCTCCCTCTTTCTTAATTTTTTTTTTTTTTTTTTTTTTTTTTTTTTTCGGAACCGAGGATTCAACTCAGACCTTTGTGCTTGCCAGAGAAACACTTATTCTACTGAGCCATCTCCCTGGCCCCTATGAAGAAGAAATTAACATGATTTATTGCCTTTGGAATTATTTTGAATTTTACAGTTGATTTAATTTCTCTTGTGTAATTCCTGGCCTTGTTCCTCAATTATCAGTTATTTTAAAATTAAATGTTTTGTGATAGTCTTCATTTAGAAATTCAGAATTTAATCAATTTGCTGTTTTTTTTTTTTTGTTTGTTTGTTTTTTTTTTTTTTTTTTTTTCAGTACCCGGGATTGGGTACTTGTACTTGCCAGACTGGCTCTTACACTGCCGAGCTATATCCCCAGCCCCCATGTTTTTGATATTTTATTTAACTGTGGTTTAACTTGGAGGACCAGGCTTTGATGAGCAGTGTTGAATGAAGTTTTGGTGTGATTAAGGCCACCTCAGCTTTCTGTTGTTCTTCACTGCCCACTTGTGTTCCCAGGGCTGCCTGTGCTGGGTATTCTGGCCAAAGGGAAAGGGTTTGTTTTACTCCAGGCACTCACTGTATATGAGAACCTAAGATCAGAGTTGAGCACTTCTGACTAACTTCAGGGTACCGAGCTGGTTTCCAAACTGCAGTAACACCTTTTTGCAGTCAGTTTTGTGACTGTAGGTAGACTGTGTATATCAGTGGAATGTCTCAGATATTCCAACAATATCAGATGATATTGCTGAAGTTTTGATCTATTTTTATTTTAAAGAGAGTAAAACAATAAAAACAATGATACATAATTTCAAAACAAGATCATAGGAAATAAACAATGGTTAATATATTGCATAATATTATCTTTAAAGTAGTTGCTCGAATTATAAGATGTAAGCACGTAAAATTGATCAAACAACGTAAGCACAACCCATTCACTTCAATGAACTAATGCAAATCAGTATTATAATTATCTTAGCTATCTTTCCCTTCCTTCTTTCCTCCTTTCCCCATCCCAGTTGTTCTTTCCTTTTAAATAGCTTCTTTCCCTTTCACAATATCTATTGTGTGTCTTACCCTAAGGAAACAATACAATAATTACACATGTGAGTCTGATTTATTTCACTTATAAGCATGGTCTCTAGTTGCAGCCATTTACCTATAAACTCTATGAGTATATCCTTCATTATAGTTGAGTATGACACATTTTTGCATATATTTATTTGCCATTAGAATTTCTGAGAAGTGTCTATTCCTTTCAGTTGCCCATTGTTTTGGTTGGTCCTTTTATTTGAGGGGTGTAATTTTTTTAGTTCTTTATGTATTCTAGGTTTTATACTTATGTAAGCCTTCTATCATGAGCAAATGTCTTTCTTCACTCTCTGGACTATATGTGTTCACTCAGGCTGGTATTTCCATGAACAGAATAGTGAAAAACTGCTCCAGCACTTGCAGGTCCAGAGCTTAATTGAAAGAATCTTTATTTTCATCTGAGACAGCAAAACTTCCAGAGTGAATTGAAGGCTTTCTAAGGCCCAAATGCTTCTTACTACTGAACTCCTTGAACCCCAAAATGGAACTCGCAGTCAGTGCTATCCTCATTCAGATCCAGTATCATGGTTCCCTTCTGGCAGTTTATAGTCTGTCTGGAGCCTGAAGTTTCAGATTTCACTTTGTGTTGTGCTAAAGTCACCAGCTGATGGGTGAGTGAGGAGACAAATTTGAGAGCAAACAGAAAAGCATGCAAATCAAATCACAGCAGTGACAAGATGGAAAACTCACTGCCCTTAAGATGGGAGAATCTGCTAATAGGTAAGGAAATACTTTCCAGAAAAATATCAATGCACATCCAACTCTGCACCAGTCTCTGTACTGTCCAGAGATTTTGAATTTATGTAAGTGATGTTAGGACAAAATTAATGAAAGTTGAAACTTCAGCTCCTGGCCACATCTCAACTTCTCAGACCCTCAGCAGAGAACAATGCACGATTGGGCAGCACAGTTCTAGCATTCTATGGGCACCAGGACAGTAACACCTGTTCTCAGGGAGTGTCCTACAAAAGTCTTCAAACTTCGAGACCTCTGTTGGTTTGCAGAGGCAGCCCAAGATTCATCCCTCGAGAATTATATAACATAAGACAGGCCATGCTGTGCATTCCTAGGGAATGACAGAGTCCATGCTACATGCTCACCACTGTACTAACACTGTTGTATATATTTGTTCAGTTTATGTTATCCTAATGTCAAAGTCTCCTAAGCTAGACTTTGCTGTTTTACTCTGAAAGCAAATAAGGGAGTAGTTTAGAAGACTAGAGAACTAAATAAATTTGTTCAAGGTCAAATGGTAGTTGCCAAAGGGAAATATTAATGAAGTATCCATTTCTACTTCCTGCACCTAAAAAGTAAAATTGTAAAAATAAAAGACAAACAACAAACCCACAAACAGCCAGGCATTGTGGATCACACGTAATCCTAACACTTGAAAGGCTGAGGAAAAATGATTGCTGAGAGTTTAAGGCTAGCCTAAGCTCCATAGTGAGTTAAATGCCAGCCTAAAATAGCAAGATCCTGTCTCAAAACAAAAACAAAAGAAAACTATAAACAAACAGAAAACAAGACATCAAAATGTTCTTCACACAGTCTAAGATTAAAGAAGTGGACATATACATATCTGCTGAGTTCTTAGGATTTTCTGCCAGTGTTATGTGTCTTCTCCCTCTCTATTTTCTGAGATAGCTACTGTACCTATCTTCTTCCTGTTGTAACTCAAAAATCAGATGACAACGAGGCAAGTCCAAAAGAAAAGAAGCGCTTTATTTTAGGTGGTACCCACCGGGTAGCCTCTCCATGGTGGAAGGAGGAGGGCCCCCTGAGGGCTGGGCAGCAGGGCTTTTATGCCCTAAAACCGCAAGCTGGGAGGGGTAAGCAAGCATGGCTACGTGAGGAGCGAGAAGTGACTCACAGGTGTGGCATAGGGGCCGAATGCGATTAGGAGAGGCGTAACATGTGGGGAGCAGCCCGAGGGCCACTATAATCTTATCTATGTTGTAAGGCACGTAGGGTGTAGGGGCTTTTCTGTGTTGAAGGGTCTTATCCATGCTGTAAGGCATAGAAGCTGGGGCAGCATGCAGGGGCGGCCCAAGGGCCACTATGAGGAACTAGGGGTTTGCATAATCTTATCTATACTGCAAGGCACACAGGGGCAGGGGATCGGCAAGCATGGTTACAGAAGCTAAAGGTGATTAACAATCGCGGGGTGGGGGTTGACTCACAGGCGCGGCGTAGGGGCCGGAGGCGCCACGCACTCCAGAATGTGGCTGGGGGGGTGGAACAGTTCTGAGGAACTTACCCAAGGCAAAAGGGGAACAAATGGGACGGAAGAAGGGGAGCAATGCAGCTAAAGGTCAGCAATGATGAATTCAGGTATTACATTCCCCACTGCTTTTGGTCATCTGAGTCAAATCATTGACTCAGTGGATATCGGCTCGATCCTCGAGGGGGAGCTGTTCCCAACCCTGATGTTTTAGAACCATAAGTTTGACTGACTGGATCCGTGCACTAGCGTATTGGACCAGTTGGCCAACAATGTAAGGACCA
>PVKA01027286.1:0-16219 GCA_004027165.1 Ctenomys sociabilis
TTTTTTTTTTTTTTTTTTTTTTTTTTTTTTTTTTTTTTTTTTGAGACAGGGTCTCACTATGCAGTTCAGGCTGGCCTCGAGCTCACTTTGTAGCTCAGGCTGGTCTCGAACTCACAACAATCCTCCTGTCTCAGCCTCCCAAGTGCTGGGATTACAGGCATGCGCCACCACGCCTGGCCCTTCTTATCCTTTAATTTTTAATGTAGACTTTGGCATAGCATGTTTACTGTTCTAAGAACTGTTTTTCATTTAAGAATGTGTTTTAGAGCTATTTTCAAATTTATATGTTGAAAACTTTGTGTTTTGTAGATATATTTTTAATGTGTTATAATTTAACTATTTCTCACCTGTGATAGGAATTGTTTACAGTTTTATTAAATGTATCACTGTACAGGTTAACCCTGTACCTATACTATTTTATATGTAAGCAGACTTATAGGTTTGCAGAAGTGGAATTGTTGTTGCATAGAGGGTTAATATAGGTATAATTTTATAGATATTGCCTAATTGTGTTCTTTGAGAGCTAAACTAATTTTCTGGTTCATCAGCAATCCAAATCTATGAGATTTATTTCCATATAACTTTCATAGGGCAACATTTCCATGCTTTTCCATTATTGAGAATCCCTTTGAAGGATATCTCAGTATAATTTAACATTTACAATCTTATTTCAATTTAAATGTTTAAACTGTAAGAACCAGTTGGTTTTTCCTTTTTTGTCCAAATGAGTCTCATTTGCTCATGCTTCTGTTTAGTTGTTGACTTTCCCTTACTGGTTTCTAAGACCTTTTAATAATTTAGAAAAGTGACTTTGTCTATGGTCAAAGTTGCAAATATATTTTTCTACTTATTTGAGTGTACAATATGATGAATTCAGTAGTTATGCCTAGTCATGTTACCACATTACTTTGGAGACAGAATAATTCTCTCATTTTAAATAGGTTTTCATCCCTTTGATCCCGTCTTCCAACTTCTGTCCTAGGTAACTACTGACCTGATTTCTGTCACTATAGTTTTATCCTTTTAAATTTTGAGATAATGGAAGCATAGGGAGTCCTTGTGTTTCACTGTGCTTAACATAAAATAATCACATATGTTATATAGATTAATAATTTGTTCTTTTTTATTGCTGCATATTATTTCATATGGTGCCTTTATGACAGTCTGTTCATCAGTGTAACTCTTGAATTACACTTCCAGCTTTTAAGCTATTATGAATAATGATGTTATGAACTTCTGCAGACATGTCTTTATATATATCCAAATTTTCATTTCTCTTTGGTATTTAACCAAGATGGATGCTGAATGATATGACAAACATGTTTAGTGTTATACAATATTGCTATACTGTTGTATGAAATGTCCATATATGCTTATATTTCCATTGCTCCATATGCTTACTTTTTGATATTGTTTACTTTCTTACATGAGCCATTCTACATGGTATCTTCCAGTGACTATAGTTGGTGTTTCCCTAGTGATTAATGATGTTAAACTTCTTTCATGTGTTTTTGACACACAGTACCTGAAACCACAACTCCAAGCAGGAAAGATTTATTTTGGCTCATGATTTGTAGATGTTTCAGTCCTTAGTTGGCTGGCCCCAAGGCCAGGTAGCAGTACATAGGAACATGGCAAAGGAGAAAGAGCTCATGGCATGGCAGCAAGAAATAGAGATCAAGGAAGGAAGGAGCAAGCTGTGTCCTTCCAGGCCACATCCATAGTGACTCACCTCATTTGGCCAGGATTTACTTGGCAACATCACATTTACATGGACTGATACACTGATGAGTATAATGTTCCCATTATGCAACTACCTCTCAGAAACCCTGCCTATGATTATACAAGGCCTTGAGGAGGCATCTAGATATAAACTATAGCAGTGTGCTTATCACAGGGTGTGTGTATATGTGTGTGTAAAGTGTTCAGCTCTTTTGCCCATTTTTCTTTTAAATTTTTTCCATATTTGGTACAGGATCTTACTATGCAGCTTGGACTCACAGTGATCCTTCTGTCTCTGCCTCCCCAGAGCTGGGATTATATGTGTGTGCCACCATGCTCAGTCTTGGTAGCCGACTCTGCACTCAGGGTACCACAGCTAGTGCAGCATCAAACCTGGGAATCAAACCTGGGTCCTTGTGCTTGCTAGGCAGGCACTTAGGCTGCCAGGCTATCTCCCTGGCCCTCGCTGGACTTTAATTGGTATTACTTTATTTTTTTATTGTTTTTTAAATTTATTTTTATCCTTTATTCATTTTAATGAGACAAGATAAAATAGCAGTTAAAGAGTTTCAAAACAGGTTAGTGTGACAGAATAATTAATACATTGCATATTGTTGTCTTCATAGTAATTCAGAGGACAAGATGTAGATATGATATCTTGTCTAAATAATAGTACAAACCTTTCTTCTCATTGAATGAAGAGAAAGTGACTATATCTATCCTATCTTGTATATACACACATATATTTTTTTCCACTACAAAACGATCCTTTATTTATATCCCTCTTTTTTGTTTTGTTCTTTTTCAGAGATCTACAAGGTGCTGTACTTGGGGATTTGACTGATCTTAAAAAGTACAAAAGTTACATTTTTAGTTATATAGGTCTTGCTTTAACTTGTTCTTAACCATACAGCAGAAAAGTATAACCATGAAGTGTTAAAGTAATGCCATATTAATATGCTGAGCTATAAAAGGCTCAAGTTAGCCACTTCTGACAATTGCCAGTTCTGCTGATAACCCACTACCATTATGGACTATTGGACTATATTGGGTTATTTTGCTGAATTCAAGTACTTACAATGTTTAGAATGGCGTCAAGTATGTAAAGGTCCTTTAAAGACTTCCCCAAATTTAGCTTCTCTAACTGCAGTGGAACTTTATTTATTTATTTTAATTTTATTTATTTATTGGATGCAGAGTATTACTACACAGCTGAGACTTATAGTGATCCTCCTGTCTCACCTCCCCAGTACTGTGGTGATAGGCATGTACCACCATGCCTAGTTTGAGGGCCAGTATGGCAGTTTGTTTCTGTTTCTAATGTTGAGTCTTCTATTTCATGAATGTTGATTTTTTTGCAATATATTTCAATTGTATAGTTTTTTTTTTTAATTTATTCATTTGTATTTTAACTGGAAGAGTGAAAATTAAAAGCAAAAACAAATAGAAAAAATGACATAAACAGGGTAACATACAACAATACATATGTTATGGATTTTCAAAACATGGATAGCTAATTTTATATATATATTTATTTATTTTTCTTTTTTTAATAAAACCATCTGACACAGATCAGTAGTAGAAGTGGGTTATCCACAGAAGTTGTTGACTTGAGCCATTCACAGCTCAGTACATTAATATTACTTGACTTTACATACCTTCATTTTTATACTTTCCTGCTGGATGGTTAAGACTGAGTTAAAGCAAGACCTATATAACAAGAAATATAACTTTTGGGTCAGTCAGGTACACTCAAGGTTTGTCGTGTAACCCTGAACCACACTTTATAGATCCCTTGTCAGCCTTGTGGATGACTCACAGCCATTGCTTGACCAATTTGCTCTCTGTGGAAGCCTGAGAGAAAGTTTTTCTCTCCATGTGACTCTCCTTAGGCACACTATACCTCATCAGTCATATTCCTCTTTGGCCCCATAATCTCCTTGATCAGAAAATTTGGGGGCACTACTGAGTTACATGATGTTACAGTACAGGTTCTCCCTATGTCCTGAGTCTTCACTGACCTTGAAAGGCTAGGGTCCAAATGTTGGCTGACCTTGCAGCCCTTCCATTTCTCCAATTTTTGATCTGGAAACAGATTGTTAACCCTCCAGAAGAGAAGCTTATTATTACCCTGCAACATATGCATTTTGGTTTATTCACACTATTTGTCTGAATATCATGTATTTTCCATCAAGTATTCACAGTTTACTAAGTCTGTACAGAATATGAAGAAGAAAAAAAATTTAAAAATAAGAATGAACTCTTACATATATTTACATAAATATTTAGAAATCCATCCATACAGCATAGTAGCATTGTAGCAGGACTGTCTTATGTCATTTTTTTTGGTGTTATTTTTCATTTACTATCCTTTAAAAAAGGGCAGTATAGCTATGTCATGACAAGAAGTGTACATTTATTTATTTATTTTTTATTTATTTATTTTTTTTTTGTCTTTTTGAGACAGGGTCTCACTGTGCAGTTCAGGCTGGCCTTAAGCTCACTTTGTAGCTCAGGCTGGTCTCGAACTCACAACAATCCTCCTGCCTCAGCCTCCCTAGTGCTGGGATTACAGACCTGCGCCACCACGCCCGGCTTAAGAAGTACACATTTAGAAGACCAGAATGATAGTCATTTGGAGCGTGACTCCTCTATTACACTTTGTTAAATTCAGTGCAGCTGCTTGGTTCACAGGTATCAGCATATATAGTTAGTCAGGGTGAGAATCCTACCACTTAACTGCTAGTTTCAAAAGTCTGATGTTTCTCAGGATCATTGTCTTACCCGTCTAGTGTGTTTAAGTGAATGGTCTTGCCTCTATCATGTTTCTCAGCACTTCTCCTTGCCCTCTCTTCATTGTCCAGTCCTCAAGTTCTTACTTTCCTTTTAATTGTGTTATACATTTTTATTTGCAATTCTTCTTTTGAGTTATACTAGGGAGACTATATGATATTTGCACATGTAGGTCTGGTTTATTTTGCTTATATGTCTTCAAGTGGATGTATAGTTTTAAAAAATCATTTACTAAATTTATTTCTGTATTATACTACTGTACATTTTTAGTTATTTTTTGCTGATCTATAAAAGCAGAACTGATCTGAATCTTTCTGCCATATTAACTTTGCTAAATTTTTGTGTTCTAATATTTTTGGAGATTCTTTAGGATTATGTATATGATCACATCACCTGGAAGTAAAGACCATTTCATGTCAGTTTTATATGCCTTTTATTATTTTTTGTTGAATAAAAGTGGTAGAAGTAGGTTTTTTTTTTTTTTTAGTATTTTGTAGAACGGTCTACAGGATGTTCAGGGTCTTACTGCAAACTTGGACTCATAGTGGTCTGCTTGTTTACAGCCTCCCAAGTGCTGGGGTTATAGGTGCACCACCACTCCCAGTCTCAATTGCCCTCTCAGTGCGCCCTCAGGGACAGGGCTAGCAAGGCAGACCTGGGGATCTAACCCTCAGCCCCTGAGCCTGCTTTCAGGTGCTTTAATCTACTGAGCTATTTGGCTGGCCCAAAAGTATTCTTAAATAATACCACTTTGATCAAACTGTGCTACCCCCAACATAGAAAATCCTGTAAGTAGCTGGAGAGGAAAGATCACTTTAAAAGTACCATAAAATATACTGGTAACTCATTTCTGCAAATTTAGTGCCAGTCAGAGTTGAAACCAGATCAGGGAGTATTGTTCTTTTTCTTTCTTTTTTTTTTCAGAAAGCCTCAAAAAGTGAATTTATTTAACCATACTCAACTGATGATACAGCAAGTGGGTGAATAATTCATACTATAACATGCTGAATGAACTGAAAACAAAAATTGGTTGGAAGGAGGCAGAGGAGCTTTGTCTATAAGAGTCAGAACTAAGGGGCTCCCTAATCATCTGGTATCTATTCAGTGTTGTATCACTTAATAGAAATGTACGTGATAGGAACTCCAGGGATCTTCAGAATCTGTTTAAAGTCCTGGTCACCCATGGCCACAATGTAACACTTATGCTGAGTTACTTTGCACTAACCAGTCGACTGTGTAGGTCCCTTTATATGTGCAAGGTAATTGTTCAAACCATGGATCCTTGGCAATTCTTAGGGCCACTCGATACTTCTGTCCCAATTTCTCAATTTCCATCATTATACAATCAGTTATACAAGTGATACACTTGGCCTACAGACAGTCCATCATCCATTGTACCAACTCCAATTTGGCTTTGATGGAAAAGTTGATAAAATTGGTGTCAACCAGGATGTGATAACGTGGGTAGAGCTGTGTATTATACTGGAAGAATAAGCAGGAAGGATGTTGGGGGACTTCTCTTTCCTTTTTGTTTTTTTTTTTTAAATAGTTTTATTGAGAAACAGCAATGAGACAGTTTTAAATTTGATTAGTACAGCAGTTTCAATAATGAATACATTGCATATTGTTGTCTTAGTGATTATTCATAGTACAGGATGCAGACATGATACCCTGTCCACAAACATTATTAGAACAAATCTTTCTGTTCATTGAATTAAGAGAATGTAGCTGTGTATGTAACCTAACTATTTTGAATATACAGAAACAAAATGGTACTTCATTTGTATCTCCTCTTTTTCTTTAGTTTTGTCAGAGAAGGGTATTCCATTGTCATTTAAATATTATTGGTGTGTGAATTCAGCAAAATATTCCAATCTACTCCAATGTTTGCAATAGCAGTGGGTTATCTGTAAGACTGGCAATGTCAGAAGTTGCTGACTTGTGCCTTTTACAGCTAGCATATTAATATGGCTTTACTTTTTATATTTTGGTTTTTTTTTCTCTTTAGAGCACTGGGATCTTTCTTTTTTTTTAGGTTTTAATCTGTCCTTTTCTTTGAGTCTGTCATCTCTGAGACTGGCATTTGCTTCATGGTCACATACTTTCTTGCTTTCTTTTGTTTCCCCAAGTTCATGCCATTGTCCTATTTCTTGGGGTATTATTCTTGAAGAGTGAGACAAAAATAAGTTCAGTCTCATTTTTTTTCCATAATTTTATTGAGAAACAAATAGCAGTGAGACAGTTTCAAATCAAATTAGTAGGACAGTTTCAATAATTAATACACTGCATATTGTCGTCTTAGTGGTTATTCATTGTATAAGATGCAGACATGATATCCTGTTTACAACCACTATTAGAACAAATCTTTATATTGATTGAATTAAGAGAATATAGCTGTATATCTATCCTGTTTTGAATATACAGATACAAAATAGTTGTTCATTTGTATTCCTTTCTTTTGTTTAGTTTTGTCATTTAAATATTATCAGTGTGTGAATTGAGCAAAATATTCCAAAATATTCCATAATAGTAGTGGGTTTTCCATAAGACTGTCAATATCAGAAGTTGTTGACTTGAGCCTTTTACAGCTCAACATATTAATATGGCTTTATTTTTTTATACTTCATTTTTATACTTTTCTAATGGATGACTAAGACCAAGTTAAAGCAAGACCTATAGAACAAGAAATGTAGCTTTTTTATCTGATAAGGTTAGACAAATCCCTCAGGATTTATCCTGAAACCCTGTACCGCAGTTTGTAGACCCTTGTCAGTGTCAGCCATGTGGATGAGTCATGGCCATTGCTTGACCAGTTTGTTCTCTGTAGAAGCCTGAGAGAAAGTTTTCTCTCCATGTGACTCTCCTTAGGCACACTCTACATCATTGATCGCTTTCCTCTGTGGCCCCATAATCTCCTTGATCAGAAAATTTGGGACACAACTGAGTTCCATGATGTTACAGTTCAGATTTTCCTATGTCCTGAGTCTTCACTGACCTTGAAAGTCTAGAGCCAAAATATTGACTGTCCTTGCAGAACTTCTTTTTCTCTAATTTTTGGTCTGTGAACTTAAGTTGTTAACCCTCCAAAAGAGCAGCTTATTGTTATTATCCTACAACATAGACTGTTGAGCTTAACCTCACTATCTTTCTGAATATCAAACATCTCAGGCATAACATGGAACAGTTATTTTTCATCAGGTATTGATTGATATGTTACACTTTAAGTCCCTACAGAATATGAAAAAAATTATATATTTTAAAAAATAGGAGTAAAAATTTATCTATTTTTACACAGAAGTTTAGAAATCTAACCATATACAGATTTGTAGCAGGACAATCCTGCAGCACCCCTTTTCCTGTCTCCTGCCTTCATTCGTCACTCCCTTCTTTTTTAAATAAACATATACCTGAGAGACAACACAGTAGCAACTGGTATGTCATGACAAGCAGCACATATTCAGAGGACCAGAATGACAGGCACTCCAAGCATGACCCTACTATTACACATTGCCATCTTCAGTGCAGTTGCTTAGTTCACAGGTATCAGCATATATAGTTCCTAGCTTCAAAACCTTCTGAAGATTCTCAGGATCATTGTCTTAGCCATCTTGTACATATAAATGTATGGCTTTGCCCTTGTCATGTTTCCTAGCTTTTTTCCTTGGTCTCTCTTCATTGTCTAATCCTGAAGTTCTCACTTTCCTTTTAATTATGTTATACCTTTCTATTTGTATTTCTCCTTCTGAGTTCGTATAGTAGGGAGACTATATGACATTTATACATGTAGGTCTGCTTTATTTCACTTCTGAGTATATCTTCAAGTGGCATCCATCCACTTAAAGATAGGCTTTAAGTTTATCATTCTTTATAGGTAATACTCCATTGTATAAAAATGCCACATCTTTTTCATCCATTCCTAAGGTGATGGGCATCTTGGTTGTTTCTAAGATTTAACTATCACAAATTGTGCTGCTATAAACATAGAGACACATACATCACTATGATACGAGTTTTCAGTTCCTCTGGGAAAATTCCCCAGTAGGGGAATAACTGGTTTGAATGGGATTTCCAGTCCTAGTTTTTTAAGGAGTCTCCACACTGATCTCCACAGTGGTTGCACCAGTCTGCATTCCCACCAGCAGTATTGTATATCACCAGATGGATCTCTTAAGAACAAGGATAAATGAAAGAGACAAATGGAAGCAGAATATTTACTGCCACCAGATCTTTAGTGAAAAGTTTAAAAACATATCTCAAATAGTTTATAAATAAGATCACAAAATTCAAAGAGGCTTTTAAAAGTATTTGACAATGGTGGTGGCAGAGTTGTAACAGGAAAGGAATTGGGAACTATGATGAGGTATCTTGGGCAAAATCCCACAGAAGCAGATATGATTAATGAAATAGACATAGTGATGATAATAACCCAGTCGGCTTTCCTTAGTATCTGAGAATCAGGCAAAATAATGAAAGACACAGTGAATAATATATTAGAGAGACGTTTTGTGTCCTTGATTTCCTTCCTTTATCTTATAATTGTCTTTGAACCTTACTTTGGAATATTGATCGAATGACATGTTGCATGTAGTTGTCTGTCTAGCTAAACTTAGATGAACTTTGTGGGGTGAAGGAACATTTGGGTTATTCCTTTTAAAATTTTTTTTGGGAACTACCAGCATATTCTGGCCTATGGACACTCAATAATATTTATTTAAAAATACCACTATTACTATTATTAAAATGAGTATGTGATCCAGGTAGTTGTGCATTAGTTATTTTATCTTTTTTTTCCAGTGTGTGGGGTGGGACGGCTGGTACTGTAGCAGAAACATCATTACTTGCTTTTTAAACTTTATTTAGCTTTTGTCAGAAAATCTATGATGAAGTTTGTCTCATTTCAAGTTTTATATTTGTTTAAGAAGGAACTTATTGAAAGCCAAGCTTGTTTAGAAAAGAGGGATAGGATTGTAGTTAAGTGGTAGTAGAGCTCTTACCTAGAATGCGAGTAGCTCTGAATTTGATCCCTAGCAGCATAGGAAAAAAGAAAAGAAAAAAGGTTATAATGCTGTAACCTAAGCATCTAACTTGAGAAGTTCAAATGAGAGGAACAGATTTAACCATATGAGTGGAGAAACAAAGCAAAAATTAAAGAAAAAAGAGACAATGAAATTAAATCTTCTAAAAAGACTAATAAACTGACAAATTGCTCAGGAACTTAGGAGAATTTACAAATAAAATTAGAAATGAAAGGTGATGTTGGTTACAGCAATGATTTAAAAGGTAAAGTATTCATAGTATTTTTCTAAGTTCAATAAATTAGGAAACTTGAATAAATTAATATAACCTTCTAAAATTGACTCAGGATCAAAATTTTTAAAGGCTAGAGCTAGGAGAAGACGTGCAACACTATACAAATCAAACGGGGATCACCATCAAGAAAAATATGTGAAGAATTCCTGCAAATTAATGACATAAAACATTCCTCAGGAAATTTATCAACAGGTAAAACTATCTGGGTGAATATACAAATAGTACATATATTTGAAAGGGTGCTCATTTTCATTTCTAATAAGAAATGGATTTTAAAGCCACATGAAATCAGATTTTAATCATAGTATTACAGGTCAGTGTGGGCCAAAGAGAATTATTACCCTTTCTGGTAGGAGTACAAGAGCACTCCGTTTGAAATGGATTTGGCAGTTTCTTATATTTGAATACTTCATGACCTGGTACTTCTGTATTTACCAATGTCTGTACTTACATACATAAATACATACAGCATTGACAATTGACATTACAATATATGTAGTAATGTAGCATTATTGTTCCTTATGACAAAAAATAAAAGCAGCTCAAACTCCCATCAATCTGAAAATAAATTAATATATATAGAATATTAGTAAAAATAAACAGGATGAATGTCATAGATAAGTTTAGTGAAGAAAATAAGAAACTATTTAGTGAACAACTTCCAATAAAGACTCCAGACAAGTAAAACTAGAAACATATTAACTAGGAATACATGCATAAGTAAGAAAAATGTTAAAACAATAGTAAAATAAATACCAAATATGGAACCATGGTTATATGTAAGGTAGGATAAAACCTTACAACCTCAGGGAAGAGTTCAGCAGTAGACATGAGAGTACTGGTTCTTAAACTGAAAAGGTGTTGATTATATTTCATATAAGTTGTGTCTATGCTTTCATGTCTATCAGATCTCACATTAGAAGTAAAATAATTCAGCTGTAAAAGACCTCCTTTAGGACATAAAAATATAGATGTGTAAATTATACCTATGAATTTAAATGAAATAAAATAATAGTATTGAATAGGTAAAATCAAATATTCTAGAGTAATATAAATTTGAATTTTTATACATTCAAATTACTTAGTTTTTAAAAATAACTTCAGGGTAATACATCTGATAATAAAAGGTTTTGATAGATATTTGTTTTCTTTTAGTCAAAAGGTTAGAAGAAAGCTTTTAAAAGTATAGTGTGATGAAAAGTAATTGTTTTATATGACAGAAAATGCCTAATGTGACTCTAGTTTATACATTGTGTGTGACAGTATTCAATTTCTTTGTGCAGAACTAAACACTTCAGTTAGTGTTGAACAAAGAAAATTATATGCTCTTGTTATGTGTGCTTTAATTTAGATGTTTAATGGCTTTTAATGTTACAAAATAAGTATAATATTATATTATCTCATTTGTGTTATATTGTCTTGCTCTTTCATATTTGTGGTGATATGGTCATGGTTTACAAAAACAATATTCCCTAAGAAATAGGTCATTAACAGTAGTTAACAATTACTTGTGATCTATGGTAATGACTGATTTCTTTGGGATTATTGCAGTTATAAACCATAATTACAGATTATTACAGCAATAATTATTTTGTTAAGGAAAAAATGTTCTCTGCTTGAACAGCTGCTAAAACAAGTGGTTTAAACATTTCAGAATAAATAGAAAAAATGGTAAACTATAATGAAAATTAAGTCTTACTATAAAAGGATTTTTAAAAATTTATAGATAATAAAACTTGTGTATCAGACATTTTTCATTTCTACTCCATTTGCAATGGATTATTTTTATATTCCTATCAGAAGTATGTAAAAATTCTTTTTGACTTGTATTTACCTGTAGGATTTATTAACACCCCACTGGGCCTAAAATCACATTTCACGTGTCTTTGAAATTCATTTTTATTTGAAAGGAAGTTTGGCATTCTTTCAAATGCATCCACTGTTTGTGTTTGTTTTTTGCCAGATGCTCCTTTGTAACTATTAGTAATATCCCTAAGGAATTGTTTATTATTTACAGGAGTTTTTTACATATGCTAAATTTTAGATCAGTTATAGCAAACCTTTTAGAGATTTCGGTGATAAGAAACAGCTTATTTCATACATGGGCCTTAGGTTCACCACTCTTATGCTAGTGATGACCTTTGAACGCTGAGTCTGAAGTTGTTGAAGTTCAAGGAGTGACTTAATATTCTTGAGAAATATCACCTCTCAATCTGCTAAGTAGCAAAATTATATTTGATAATTTAGTAATAATGCTTTTGCATTGTATTGTTCTTTCTTCCTTTTGGGTTTCACCATGTAGTCCAGGCTTGCTTTAAACTCAGCTGTGTAGTCCAGCCTGGCCTAGACCTTGTGGTGATCCTCCTGTCTGAGCCTGCTGAATGCTGAAATTACAGGTGTGCACCATCACACTCATTGTTCATATTTAACATTAACTTTGATTCACTGAGTTTAATTAACTTTCTAAAGGTTAGGAATAATTTACCTGCATTTCACTTCCTTTTAGTATAAATTATTACTTTGTAAAGTAAGAAAAGGCTAAAAGAATACATCTGTTTCTCTAAACTTACAATTTTACTTACTTTTTTAAATGTATTTAGACAAGATCTACAGGGTCACATGTAGATCGGACTCTATAGTGATCCTCCTGTTTTCAGCCTCCCAAGTGCTGGGATTACAGGCATGTGACACCATGCCCAGTCTCAATCACCATCTCAGTGTGTTCCTGTGGAAGACATAATTCAATAAGTACATGTATGGGGAAGAGGACAAAAGGGCAGAGAGATTTCATGCAGGGCCCTGTGCAGGGCTGACACTGCACAGCTGGGGATCAAACCCTTGCTGCTATGCTGTGCCTGAGCACGTGCTTTAGTCTGCTGAGCTATCTGGTCCTTAAACTTTAGAAAAAAAATGCTTGCCACTTTATCATGTAATACTTACTAGCTTCTTTGATGTTAAAAGGTTAACATCAAAGATGTTGAAGCTCATAATAAAATGAATAAAATTCTTTGATGTTGAAGGTCATAATAAAATTTTAAATTTTGAGAATTTAATGCTTTATGTATAATATTATTGGTTTAGTTTTAGGCAGTAGTGCTCATTACCCTACCTCATTGCAAGGATTGCCAATTTTTTTATTGCAGCTTATGGCTCTCTCACTAGGTTCACATCCTTGGGCATGAAATCTCTCTGCCATTTTGTCCTCTTCCCCATACATTTACTTATTGAGTTATGTCTTCCACAGAAGATGATGCTTATTAGGGACTTAGTAGATGCTTTTCTGAGTATCTTTATACTTTGAATAATTATTTAAGATTTTTTTGTTTTGTTTTCCTAACAGAATTAATATATAGAAGTGTGTGTGGCTGGTTTAAACTAACGTTCATTTTAATTAATTTATTTTGAGGAACCAGGGATTGAACTCAGGCCCTTGTGCTTGCCAAGGAAGCGCTTATTCTACTGAGACATCTCCTTGGCCCTTAGCTTAGATTTTTAACAAGCTTTTTTGAGGGGGAAAGAACATAAAAATTTTTAAGCATTATATGACTTCATTTTTTTTTTTTTTTGAACTGTTTTCTTCGTCTCAATTGAATAATTTCTGCTCTAATCTTTATGATTTCTTCCCGTCTTTGGGATCTAGGATTGGTTTGCTCTTCCTTTTCTAGATGTTGGAGGTGCAGCATTTCTCTTAATTGTTGAATTGAGTCCATTTACATGGATGGTTATAGTTGAAATGTGTTGACTTATGATTGTCATGTTATTATCTTCTGTTGTTTACTCCTTTTTTTCCCTGTGTTTAATTGTTTGCCCGATTTAGTGGGTTCCTTCTGTTGTCTTTCCTGGAGTACTGGTTATCATGGTCTCTCTCTAGAATGTCTTTCAGTAGCCTATGTAGGGATGACTTTGTCATCATGAAATTCTTTAGTTGTTCTTTGTCATGTAAGTATTTCACTTCTCCATCAAACTTGAAAGAGAATTTTTCAAGGTATAGTAGTTTGGGCTGGAATTTGTTTTCATAGAGGACTTGAAGTACTCTTTTCCATGTTCTTCCTGCCTTCATGGTTTGTGAAGAGAAGTCGGCTGTAATTCTGATGGGTTTCCCTTTGAAACCCATCTGCTTCTTTTCTCTAGCAGCTTTTTTGTGTTGGATTTCTGGGATCTTGACTCATATGTCTCGGTGTGTTTTTAGTTGGGGTGAAGTTATTTGGCATTCTGTATGCTTTGGTTACCTGAAGGTTAGATTGTTTCCTCATATTTGGGAAGTTTTCTGCTATTCTGCCCATATTCTTTTTATATCATTTGTATTGACTCCTTTCTCATTGATGGCTATAAATATCACCAAGATGTTCATCTTGGCATCATCTTGCAGGTGATGGAATATATTTTCCTGCATCCTAGTTGTTTTTAAGAGATCATTTCTCACCCTTTCACTAGCTGTACCAGTGTCAAGTTCTGAAACTGTCTTCACTTTCATGCAAATGCTTTTGTAGACTTGTGATTGAAATTTTAGGTTCTTCCATATCTCTTTGACTCTGCTTCATGCGATCTATTTCTTTCCAGTATTGCTCATTCAAGGAAACATATTTCTAATCTTCTCTATTTTTTTTTTAAATCAATGTCTTCTTTAGAGGTAGCTATTAATTCTTTTACTGCAGAGTTTTTTCCAAATTGGGTTTTCTCCATATATTTCTGTATTTGATTCTTTACTTCAGATGCTATGATTTCAAAGATTTCTTTTTTTATTGAAGGCGTTAATTCTGGTCTGAGTTCTTCTTTACTTTTCTGCTGTTGTTTCTTTGCTTCTGACTCTCTTAATTCATTCATTTCAGCTGAGCTAGTGTCCTCTGCACTTATGAATGGGCTCAAGGCCTGAGATTGTCTTTTTTTTTTTTTTTTTTTGTCTTTTTGAGACAGGGTCTCACTATGCAGTTCAGGCTGGCCTTAAGCTCACTTTGTAGCTCAGGCTGGTCTTGAACTCACAACAATCCTTCTGCCTCAGCCTCCCGAGTGCTGGGATTACAGGCATGCGCCACCATGCTCGGCCTGAGATTGTCTTTTGCTCCTTGTCTTTGTCATTTTGTATAGCACTGACTTCTCACCCTTGGTGTAGTGCTTTGGAGCATTTATAACCTTAGTACATAGTGAGATTTAGGTACCAGTGTATTAAATTTGAGTTTATCCAGTTATGCCTGGCCTGGATCTAGCTGTTATGTTCAGCTCCTTTTTGCTGCACCCCTTCACAACAGTGAGCCTGTTGTGCCCCTGACCCAGGGAGCACCGGAGAGCACCGAAGCTGTCCCACACACTCACAGGGTTGTGCTGGGCTTGATCGGGGGCCAGAAGAGTCACAAAACTTCTCATCCTTCGGGCGGACTTGGGGACGGGGGCTCCAGGTAGTTGCAGGGGTTGTGGGGGTGCAGTAGCGAGTCTCATTCACGCGGGTGCCTGAGTTTTGCTTTTGGGGTCTCTCCCATCTTTGTAGTTATTGAAGTAAGTGTTGATTATGAGAGAAATCATTTTGGAAAGTGTGACTATTAGGCAGGAGCCAATAACTTAGAAAGTTAAAAGGAAATAATCTGAGGAATCGTAGATGGTTTCAAGAAGGTATTTATAGTAAAATCACATAAGATGTAAGAGTGATAGACAAAATGTTATGGCAGTGAACATGAGAAACACAAAGAATGTCTACCTTACATTCAAGGCCCAAGATTCTAGAGGTTTGGAAGAGAAAAGCATTTCTTGAATGAATGGACACCTTAGTCTTTTGGTAGGTTTGTCATGAAGGCTTTTTATCAGTTTGAGATAAAGTTCTCCATTCCTTTTTTTTAAAATCACAAATGGATATTAGATTTTGTGAGAAAAAGTACTTTCTGCATCTAGTGTATTCTTATGTTTATGAGATATACTACATTTATGGACTGATGGATGTTGAACCATCCTTGAATCCTTGAAATGAAGCTGACTTGGTCATAATGTATAATCTTTCAAAATATTTGTTGTATTTTGTTTGCAAGTACTTGCTGAAGATTTTTGTATTGTTCATTAAGGAAATTGGCCTATAGTTTTATTTTTTTTGCTGAGCTCCTGTCTAGCTTTGGTATCAGAGTGATGCTAGCTTAAGGAATGAGTTTGGCTATCTTCTTTCCTTTTCAATTTTATGGTAGGAGTTAGAGAATATTAGCATTAATTCTTCCCTGATGTTCTGGTAAAATGCAGAGTGAACCCATTGGGTCCTGAGTTTTTCTTCCTTGGTAGTGTTCTTGTTAGTGCCTATATTTCATTGACTGTTACTATTTAGAGTTTTTTTAATCTTTGGGGTCTAGTTTTAATAATTCCCATGTGTCAAAAATACCTCTTTTTTGTCTATTGAAAGTAGCAGTTACTGCTTAAATTC
>PVKA01027286.1:16319-30806 GCA_004027165.1 Ctenomys sociabilis
ATTCTTTTTATTTCTTTATTTTATTTTGGCCGAACTGGGGATTGAACTCAGGCCTTTGTGTTTGCCAGGGAAGCACTTATTCCGCTGAGCCATCTCCCCAGGCCCTACTTTATTTTCTTTAAAAAAGAAAAGAGAGGGCCAGGAAGATAGCTTAGTAGAACAAGTGCCTGCTTGACAAGTGCAAGGTCCTGGATTTAATCCCCAATAACACAATAAATAAAGAAAATTTAAAAATAATAGCGATTTTTAAAAATCTCTATTTCTTCTAGATTCTCCAATTTATTGCAAAGTAAGTTTTCAAAATTATTTCTTAAAATCATCTGGATTTCAGCATTGTCTGTTGTGACTTTGCCATTTTTATTTCTAATCGCATTGAGTTTTTCCTTTCTGTATGTTTCATTAAGAGTTTATTGTTATTTATCCTTTGAAAGAACAAGCTCTGCTGCATTAAATCCTGTGTGTGTGTGTGTGTTTGTGTGTGTGTGTAGTGTGTGTATGTATATTTGAAGTCTCAATTCCATTTAATTCTGCCCTGAACTTTATAATTCTTAACTTCCACAAGTTTTGGATTTGGATTGGTCTTCTTTCTGTAGGACCTTAAGAGGCATGTTTAGATTATTTGCTTGGGATTTATCCTTTTTTTTTTTTTTTTAATGAGCACATTCACAATTATATTTACCTTTTGCAACTGCTTTTATTGTATCCCATATGATTTGATTTGTGTATTACTGTTTCTTGGAACATTTAAAATTTCTTCCCTGATTTCTTCTGTAACTCATTGAGCATTTAAGAGTGTTTTATTGCCCATACTTTCAACAGTTTCTTTTGATGCTGATGTCTAGTTTTATTTCATTGTGACTTAATAGTTTACAATAAATTATTTTAATTCTTTTATATTTACTTAAGCATGCTTATGGCTTAATGGTGTGGTGTCTTTTGGAGAAAATTCCATATGCTACGGAGAAAAAGTTATAATCTGCATTTGTTGAATAAAACACTCTGTAGATAATCTGTCAAGTTCTTTTGTTTGATTATGTGGTTCAACTCTGATATTTCTTTTCTAATTTTTTTTTTATGGTCTTGCCCAGGGAAATTGTAGCAGATTTTTAGAAAAGGCTTTCTATGGGTTGTACAGTACCCATGTTTAGTTTTTAAAGAATGTTTCTATTGATGAGCTGTCAATTTTAATTTCATGAATTTTATTAAGCAATGTATAATTAACAGGAAAATAATATGTAATGAATGTTTAGAAGAAACATGCGACATATTCAATGTCAATTGTTTACGTGCTTACAAGATCTAAAAAAAATAAAAACAGAAATAAATTCCAGGGGCCAGGGGGAGATGGCTCAGTAGAATAAGCACTTCCCTGGCAAGTGCAAGAATCTGAGTTCAATTCCCAGTTCTCAGTTCCATCAAAAAAAGAAAGAAAGAAAGAAATTCCTATGAGAACTACTATGAAAATACCAAGAAAACTCAACCACAGAAAGTCTTTGCTTCAATCATTACCCCTAAGGCAGTCTCCAACAGCATATTCCACACATAAGTCTCGCTCACATGAACAGCACATGTGCTTAGCTTTTCTTTTCTGTTTGGGAGATTATACTTTTCACCTCTCTTCCTCTTTTGTCAGATTCCAATTATATAATATCCACTTAGCAGAAAAATGACATATCAATAAAGTATACTGTGTTTGGAATAAACAACATTTTCTACATCAACTTTTTGCTTACTAAATCTAAAAACAGCAGGAATAAATACCTATGTAAATTACAATGAAAATAGAAATAAAACTACCACAAAAATAACCTCTGTTTCAATTATTACACATAAGGCACGCTTACATATGATAGCAATTTTTCCATACATAAATATTGCCTATACTGACAGCACATGTGGTTTTCCTGCCTTCTTTACTAATTAATGTCTTGCCAGTCTTCTGTTTTCCAAGAAGGTTCTTGAGATGTTTCACCTGTCTTTTCACCACTCTGCTCCAGAAATCTTTGGAGCTCTTAGGGTAGATACATACTATTTTTCCTTCTTTATAATTGAGTATTTATCAGTTCCAGTTCTAACCTTCTATGAATAGTTCCCCGTGACATTTTATGCTTGTAATTTGCTTTGTAAACTATGAAACTATGCCTCACATGTTTAGGATTGAATAAAACACAACAATGGCCACTGCCTTGTGTTTTGAATTCTATCACAGTTGCTGCATAATGCAGTAGCATCCACTACCTTTCATTTTACTGTAAAATGTGGCATTTTCTGTTGTGTTAAAGATTCACTATCAGCCTTGTTTGTTTGCTTGTTTTGACACAGGGTCTTGATATGTAGTCCCCGCTAGCCTTGAACTCATTGTGTAGCACAGGCTGACCTTAAACTTAAAGAGTATCTTCCTGTTTCAGACTCCCAAATACTGAGATTCCAAGTGTCCACCATGTCACCTGGCCTATCAGTCTAATCATCATAGTGTAATGTTGAAATTATCAATACTGCTTTGTTTTTCTTCATCATGTAGGAGGCCAGTGTTATGGCCTGAAATCCAAAGATTGCATTATGTATTTCTCCACTATGAACTTGCAGCATTTTTCAAGAATCTCAGCTTTGTCCTTGCAAATAGCTGGTCAACTGATTTTTGTTTTGGCAGAACTGGGAATTGAATGCAGGGCCTTGAGCTTGCCAGGGAAGTGCTTATTCTACTGAGCCATCTTCCTGGCCCCATGATGTTTTTTTAGTAAATACAACATTAATGGGTAACTAGTGAAGCAGTTGTTTAAGGTGACATTTGGATTACTTTTTAAAATAGGTGCAGCAGATTTGTTCACAGGTTTATTACTGCATACAAAAAGACTTGGTAGCTGAGTTCCAGGATAAATTGTTAAATTCAGAATGTAAAATGTCTTCACACCTACCAGGGCATATATTTTTATTACCACATTTCAAAGATTTACTTGGCATATATTGTGAAAAGCTTTAGTAACCATGAAATGATATAAGTTGTCATGTATTTGGATGGTGTATAAATTGCCTGACAGTTTGAAACAAAGTTTTCAACAAATGAGTGAATGGTAGTCAGATTGTCAGATTTTTTTTTTCTTTCTTGGCAGATCTTTTTGTTTTCAAAATGTAGGAAATTTTGAAGGAAACCCAAGTTTCTTTAGTACTATTATTCTAAAATCTATCAACACCACATCTGTCAGGTCTGCATAAATGGTTTAGATTCTGATACGTAGAATGATAGTCTGGCTATGCAGGCTTTTAGTTTAGGTAGTGCAGTGTCATAAATGCTTTTTTGAGTATTTCTATTGATGCATATAGAATGTTTTCTTGTCTTTAATTATTAGTGCATTTCTTAATGTCCTATAAAATACCAGCCATTACAGTTTTCAATAGTGAATTGCAGTGCTGACATTCAGTTCAAGAGATTTTACCCTTGGGAAGAATCTCATAAAATTTTGTGACCTAGTTCTAACATCAGATCATTTGGGTACGGTGTACGTGACAATGTTATGTCATTTTGGGTAGTCAAATATTTATTTACAGTATTTTTTTTTTTTCTCAGAATCTAGGTCTTCAATCTGAACTTGCCTATCTGTTATATCTCCATTGTCTTGTCTGTCATATATTTCTGCTCTTTGACTTATATGATCCAGGTCATCATTGATAGCCAACTCTCTTGATGATTCACTCTACATAGTCTTCAGACTTTGTGAACACAGAGTATAATGAGACATTGTACTTAATTGGGTTAATTCTACAAGAAAAATAAAAAGTTATACACAAAAATTAATATGACTCATAACACGGGTAAAACTAAGCCATTTACACTTTGATACCTGTGTGAACACCTTACTGTTTATTGTATCAAGTATGTAAACAAAAAAGATTGTTTCCTGTATTCCCCATGCATAGCTACTTGATAACACCTGGGCTGTATTTATGCGAAAAAGACCTATTTTCATTAGACATCTGCAACTCTTTATAGGGAGTGGATTAAAATAGTTAGCTATGATTGTATTGGTGTTTATTTGTTCTTTTATGTCCAGTAGTATTTGTTGTATGAAATTGCCTGAATGGCTAGAATACATGCTATATTGAATTGTTCCCTTTCCTAGTTCCAAAAGGTACAAATTGGGTAAAATAGGAGTCAAAACAAGTCCACATCCAAAATCCAGAAGGGCACACATTAAATCCCATAGTTTCACTTTCACCATTCCCAACAACCTATGGCAAGCTGTGAATGCCAAAGGGCATGAATGCCTGCCCACCTTCAGCACTTCTCGTTGTTGCTCCAATGGCTTTTATCTTGGCCCTGCTCAGGTGCCTCATTGTAGTTTTCCTTAGATGGTCCATAGTCCTGGCTTTTCCAAACTTCTGGTTACTCCACTGCTTTGTTGGTTTTACATTCACAACTTCACACACTGCCTTCTTAGGGGCACATGGTGTGACTTCACAGGCCTTCTGAAACATGAGTGGAAGCCATTCTGACCCCACAACTCTTACATTCTCTATGCACCTCACACCTGCTCTCTGGCCAACTCTAGTCATATAATTTAAAATGTTTTCGAATTATACCCTTTTTCAGTAACTAGGAAGATAATGAAAAGTATTGATGATGACTAGGCAGTTATGTAGAAGATGAGGAAAAAATAACAGGAAAAGGAACAAAGTACTTGAGAAAAAAAGGAAAGAACAGAAAAAACGAAGGAAAAAAGAGATAGGATATTTGTTATTTTCGTATGTGGAATAGAGACAAGGGAGAGGGGAATTGAAAGATTATTTGCTGGGGCAGTAAAAAAGGAGAAGAGAAGTATATATAATTGGGGATTGAGGTAAGTTGGAACCTCAACTTTAAGAAGGTTGGAACCAATTAAATAAGCTAATAGAAAGTTTGTGTTTCAGTCCTCCATATGCAACTTTTAGGGAAGGGTAAGCTGATGTGCAAGATGCTGTATAAACTACAGCAATAATAAATTCTGCATTTCATATTCCACATATATAAACATTGCCCCAAACTAGTTGAAGGTACACACACACACACACACACACACTCTTCCATGTATAGTCAAAATTGAAATGGTGTGCTCCTCTAGTTTTCATAAAAATAGAGATATCTTGTCTTAATAGCATTTGCTTTAGGATTCAGCTCTGGTCCCTGATTTTGGTATGTTGCCTATCAGCGCATAAGAAGACTGGGAGGTCTGCAGGACACTGAGACTTTTTCATTCCTTCTGTAGGGTAGAACTCTGTTAGGTTTTAGCTGCAGTCTTTGTGGGTGTGAATAGCTGGACATTTTCCCTGTCTTAAGATCAGGAATCTTAGGTTGTATGAGAAGTAGGAAGGACATAGTGGGACTGGTCAAGGATTCTGTCTTCTGATATCTGGACATACATTCTTAGTCTCTGTCCCCTTTCCCCCATAATAGTCTCTTAAGCTGGTTTTTGTTAGTTCTTACTATGCCTATCCAGGTGGATGTGCTATGCAAACCTTCAGACCACGTCTCTCCAGCTTTCTGTATGCCCACATCAAACTTCTCTATCAGTAATCTCATACAATCTCTATCAAGCCTAAAAATCAGTGACATTTAGGATATAATATGTGTTAGTTGTAGGTTAACAGCTTTTAGATGGTGGGTGGAAGAGTGCCTACCATGGCATTGCTTCAGTATCTTTTTTCCACCAAAAATCACGTAACACATCTGGGGCACACTCTGTGATTCACTATCCCATAGATCTCTCAATGTCTAGATCTGGGTCCTTATTTCTTTGATCCCTAGGGCTCACCATCCTAATTCATTCACTTTCTCTGTAATTCCTATAATTCATTTTGGGCTTTTCATCGCTTGATCTGAGGAGGTCTTCTCTTTATAACATCTCTCTCATTAGGCTCTGTTTTCCATTGGGAATAAAGGTAGAACAGGTGGACACTTGGTGGGCATCATTTACATCAGCCTGGCAGCTGCTGCAGCACTTAGCTTCTTTCCTGAGGGGGTTTGATCTTTTCACAAGGTAGTGTGTATGCTAGATCAGCAGTGCTGGGATCAAGAAGTGGCCATGCTTCTTTTTTTAAATACTTCTGATACTGGAATTCATCTGTTAGGTGGCTGCTTCAAATTGCCTTCCAATCTTTGGTACTCCACACCAATCCTTTTTTTTCTGAGTACTTGGTTAGCATCTTGCAAGCATCGTATTAGCATTGCAGGCTCTAGCCTGAAATGATGCCTCTCTTATACTGTCTTGATTAACTGAAACCCCATTCTCCACTTTCTGCCAAGAACCGTGTTCACAATAACTTGTCATTATTTGGAAGAATATATTATTTTGGAACTTTCTGAAAAGCTCATTTATATCAGTACTCTAAGTATATTTCTTTCTCATTATGTATTATGTAGGTCGTCTTGCATGGCTGGTATACTTAGTTGGGACAGTTGTAGGAGGAAGATTAACATATACCAGTACAGATGAACATGATGTTATGGATGGAGAATTATCCTGTCGGTAAGTGACAGTTACATAATTTACAGAAACTTATGTTGTTATAAAGAAATTTACTTATTAGTATTATAAGCTAAAGTACTATAATCTATATGTGACCTTTTGAGAATTTCGTTAAATAAGTTTTCTTGAATTGACGAGAAAAAACATGACTTAAGAGTTTGATTATAGAAGTTTAATTTCCAGTGATAGACTTAAGAATATTCAAGATATTTGTGCAAATGATACACTGGAGATTTAGTTTGCTTTATATTATTTAGGATATGATTTGGTTGTATTTAGAATGGTAGCAAAAATGGGTTGGTACACATTAAATGTAATAGGTAGTCAATTCAGTACGAACTTTCATTATGATTTTTCTCTGAATTTTTTACATAATGACCACAGCCTTACCTAGAAGTAATTTAATCATTCTCTGTATATTTGTATTCTGAACTCACGAAAATTACTACATATAATTAGATAAATTAATCTTCCATATTTTATTTTTAATAGTATTGTTCCTTATTACAGAGTTGTGAATGTTTTTATTGAAGACTTAAAATTCAACGAAAATTTTAAAAATTATATTAATTTGGTAATTACTGCTCTTGTTTTGGAAGACTCTGAATCTTTTTAATTAATATGTGAATATATATGTACACCAAATGTGTGTTTATAAACTTCTATTAAGACAAAAAATATGGCTATCTTGTTTTGTAAACTACTAAAAATGGAGATTTTACATAACTTATTTTAGGCTATTTCAAGAAATAAATGAGTTACTAAGTTTAAAAAAAATTTCTTAGAATGATGCTTGGCCAATAGCAAACAAGTAGTAAGTAATGTATGCACACATGTCTCTTTAAAATCAAATGTACCATCATATTATGAATATTTAGCCGATACATGAAATATTCTAAGTTGTGCCATAAGTTAACTAGATCCTTCTTTTGGAAGTGTAGATTCTCAGTTCTTCCTTATTCGGAATTGCCTTCAAATGAATATTGTTTTAACTATTTCTGTAGAGTGAAAAATTATAAGTTAGAGTTCATTTCGAAAAGCTCTGTATCTGGTCATATGTATGTAGCATGTTGAAGGCTTATAGTTCATATTGCTGTGTGACCTTTTTGAAAAGTTGTACTCGTGAGCATTCATAATCTGATAACCCCAGATTCAAAATGCTCCCAAATCTGAAACTTTTGTTTGAACATGAGAACTAAAAACTTTTGAATTTTGAAGCCTTTGAATTTTGGATTTTCAGAGTAGGGATGTTTAAACAGAAAATTCTGTCCAAATATCCTCAAATTAAAAAAAAAAAAATTCTGAAATTTGAAGTTGTTCTATTTTTATGTACTTCACATAAAGGATACTCAGTCTGTATCTGTTTATCCTCCAAACTCAAAAGACTATGAGGATTATTTGTTTTTCAGCAGTTGAATCCTAGATAACAGGATATATATATATATATTTTTTTTTTTTTTCTAGCTTTAGTTAACAAACATCTTGCTTAAATATGTATTTCTTCATTTTTAGTGGTATTAAATAATCTTTTCTAGTCTTATTTTATCGTTTGTATTTCTTCTTTGTGATTTTTCTGTCTGTATTGATTATGTCACTTATTTGATTTTCTTTTATTTAAAATAATAGTTCAGTGTATATTGAACATCTTAATATTTTTCTATTCAAAGTGTTTATCAGTTAAGGTCAACTCTTCCTTCCAGTGATTTTTATATACCACTTACACAAAATTCTTGTCTTTTTCTAGGCCTTTCCCTTGGTCCTAGAAATATTCTTATTGTATTACTCTGATCCTACTAAGTCCTTAAAATTATTATATGTGGCTGTAATATTCTTTCATTATTATTTGGAAATATATTCCTAAGTATTTGATAAAGCTTCTTTGTAATTCATATCCTTTTCAATCTTTAAAACATTTAATAAAGTTTGAACCTGAGTATACATATATTTAGTTTTTGAAGTTTTATTTCTTAAATCAGATTAAATGCCTTGAAAATTTGAACAGTAAGTCTTTTTAAATGTTTTAATTTTAATCAAGTGAAAAATTTGCCTTTATACCATCAAGATAACACTCCATATTTAGTGAAATTGAAATTAAGTATTCTTTTCATTTTTTTAAACTTTCTATCATTAAGTGGGATACTTCTAAGAAAATACATAATAGGGAATAAAAACAGGTAAGTATTTACCAGATAGAAGAATTAAACTCATCTGTCCTGTTCTATCCCTGACATGTTTCATGTGTCACATCGTTCACTAAATTGCTCAAGCCTGAACCATGAAAATTGTCCTTAATTTTTTTTTTCTTTCTCCAGTATTCACATAGTCATCAAATTCCATCAGTTGTGCCTTGTATTCATCCCACTCATTTCCTGTCACTTTAGCTTCTGTCACCTTTTACCTGGACTAGAGATTCAGCTTGTAAATGGACTCCTGCTTCCTCTTTGTAGCCAGGGTAATCTTTCTTAAGAACAGATTTCATTATGTTATTGCTTTGCTTTTCCCAGAAATGATATTCTGTTGCTTCTTGTTGTTGTTTTTTTTTCTCCTATAGATTAAAATCAAAGTGCTTAACAGGTTCTTCATGATTGACTTTTGCCTTTCTCATTAGCCTTATCTCCTGTTCCTGCTTGAAAGCTATAGTAAGTATTTTCCAGTTCATAAAAGAGCCAGTTTTTCTTCCTTTAAACGGAGTCACATGCTTCTTCTTGATTCTGTATCAGTCACTTTCCCATTTCTAGGGAAAAAAAAATACATGACACTATTTAAAAGAGGAAAGGATTTTTTTTTTTGTTGTTGTTGTTGTTTCAAGTCTTACATGATTTAGTCTTTGGTTGTTTGTCTTCAAGCTGAAACATCATAGCAGAAAGTTGCTTAATGAAAGGCAGCCTGGGATCTTAGAAAAACAGAGGAGCAGGGGTCAAGGATATACTCCTCCAGATTCACACTTCATCTCTGAGCATGAAACTCTTGGGAGTGTTTACTTCTGAACTGTTACATTCCTCCACAACCCTCCCAGACCACACCCTCAGGCCCATGTCCATCTCTAAAGGTCATCAGAGTCTTAACATTTGCAGCATTGGTGAAAAGTTAAAGTCTAAAATATTTTCTGAGATAAGCTCTTGGCCGTGAGTGCCTTTAAAAATCCAAAAGAAAATTAAATACTTGCAAAATACAGTGCACTGTATATACATTCTCACTTCAAAAGCGAGGAATAGGGGATGGAGAAGAATGAGATTAAAGCAAGATGAAACCCCTCAGGGTAAACATTAAATCTTGTTGCTCCACATACAAAGCTCAGGGCAAGTTGTGGTGAGATGTAAACTCCAAAGGGTTTGAGTATAGTACCTTTCCTAAACTTTGTATCCCACAGGTTGGGCAGGCTTGCTTATTGCTTGCAGTTTCCCTCAGCAGACAGTCAGCATCTGCTTCCTGGGTCTCCACTGATTCGCACAGCTCTACTCATTGCTCTCCCAGGCTTTCAGGACTTTGAAATTTGGGTCAAAGCCTTCCTGATCCCACAACCCTAACATTTTATATACCTGAAAACCAATGCTATATATGGATGACACCAAGGTCTGCCATCTGCTTGAGCAGTAGCCAGGCTCCTTTAGATCACAGGCTGCAGTAGCAGAAGCCTTTCTGTGCTTGCATGTTTGTACTTAGAGAAACACTTCCTTAGATGACTGAATAAGCAGTGTACCCTCAGGATCTCTTCTGAAAGCAGTCTTTCAAATGAGTTTATTCTTTTGTGCATTTGGAACTGCAAGGAGTGGCTTCTAGTCAGTTCCCGAGATAATTTTCAAATCATCTTTCCTATTATCTTGCTGCAAACTAGTTGACTTCTTTTTAATGCTAATCTTTTCAGCGGCCTGCTCCTTATCCCAACTTTACAGGTACTTCCTTTCTAATGAAATAGCAAACTTTTCTTATCACCTGGTTCTGCTTTTTTTCTGATTCTTACTGTAGAGCTGGCAAAAAGTACCCAGCAGTATACACGGAACAACAGGAATATTGGGCTGCATTGAAATGTCCTCCACCAGATTGACTAGTCTGCCATCTTTTTTTGTTTTGTTTTTTTTATTAGTATACGATTATGAAACTTAACAAATATATTCATTCATTGTGGGATATATATATGTATACACACACACACACACACACACACACATCTTTTTTTACTTCTACTTTCTCTGTAAATTCAACCTTAATAAAATCTTGGGGCATGGACAAAATACAGACATATTCTTGACCAGAATGAACTATTCATGACCTCTAGTCCCAATTTCTGGTACAGTCTTCATTCCCACTGAAACCTCACAAAACTGGTCTTTACTCTTTGCATGCTTAGATACAGTCTTAGTAATGGCTCCACTCCTGGTATCCATTTTCTGTATTAGTCATTTTTCAGTCACTGGGATAAAATACGCAACACCAATAGCTTAAAGGAGGAAAGGTTTATTTTGATTCACATTTCAGAAGATTCAGTGCACACCTAGCTGTCACAGGGACTTGCTAGAGGAAAGCTTGTCAATCAGTGGCAACCCTAAAGCTGGGGGAAAAGGGCGGTGCCAGGGCCCAGAGCACATCCTTTCAGGTCACCTCTTGTGTGACCTGTCCCAGGTGATGAGGCTTGACCTCTGAACCCAGACTTTTAGGAGACTTAAACTCTAACAATCTCTGCCTGATTTCATCTTATGATATTAGGAATTCTTGCCATTTTCTGTGTGACATTTACTGTAGAACATGTCTTTATTCTAATTGCCTTTTTAAATTGTCTTTTCCTTAATAGATTATAGATTTCTATAGGATTGAGCATATGTGTATATCGTGCCTCTGTTGTATTGTAAACACTTACTTACTGGATATGTATTAAATTTGGAATATAGGTGTACTTATACTGTGATCAAAATTAAAGATTTGTCCTTTTATTCCTTCCATGCTTTTTGCAAAAATTATTAAAATACAGGAAAAATAGACACAGGGAAATAAATTGAAACTTTGAATATTGTGTGTGTGTGTGCATGTGCATGTGTGTGCACAGGTGCACATGCTGCAGTGCTCTTAAGAAATGGTTAGAGATGGCTACAAATCTTTGGAGGAATGTGTGATGGAGACTGCTACTTGTTTACCTTTATTCTTCCTTCCTCTTTTAAGACCTGAAATGCCTACTGTTAACAAAGGTTATACTTACTAGACTGTATGGGAGTCTGTTCTGTTCCACTGGATATAAGGGAATGTGGTATGTGCACCATCTGTAGAATGAATGGGTGGAACTGAAGAAGCCATCTTAGACCACAAAGTGACTATGCGGGCAAGTGTAACAAGTGAACTTGAGCCTTTGATACACCAAGGAGTACCAACCAGCCCTGGAACACTCACTTGGATTTTTGCTTGAGAGCAAATAAACACTTGTATTGCTTAAGCAGTTGTTATTTTGGATTTCAGGCGCTTGCAGCTGAACCTGTACAACTATCAAAACTTCTTTGACAGATGGATCTTATACCTTGCTTGGAATTCTTTCCTACTCTCCTACTGGGATATCATTGCTTCTTAGGTGAATATAAATCACCAGCTTACTATGAGTTGTAAAGGCACCCCAACAAACTATTTTGATTTTACTGTTCTTCATTGGATTTGGGAATATGTGCTCTAAAAAGGAAATAAGAGTAAAAGAAAATATATAGAATCCACAACAACTGCAGTAAAAGGGAGGTTCTTCTCAATAAAGAATTTAAAAGCAAGATTTATCTTAAATCATTTGACAAATCACCTGGATCCAGAGATGAAGTTTGATGTATGTATCTATTTAATTTAAAATTATACTGACAAGCTGCTATTTGACTAATACAGACTTTAAAAGGGAGCTTTTTTCCTCTGCCCAAAATTGAAGGACATATTCTTAGAAAAATAACCCAAACATTATGACAGTAATCTAATTTTTAAATTAATTCTTCAGCAAGTTCTCTTTCATAAATCATAGTTGTATTGGAGATATTTAGAAGGTGAAGCGTATATTTTAACATGAACAGAAAAATCAGTATAAAATGATTCGACATATATGTACTTACTACTGACATTATCTACCAACTTTTTAAACTCTGCTTTTGCCTTGACCGGTTTTGTTTCTAGATGAATTTATGGGTATAGGAAGTGATAATATTCATGTTTCATTTAGAAATAAGTTTATATTAAAATGATACTAATTTGACATAGCCTTAATATACAGCCATTAAAATAATACTATGAAAAAATAAAATTGACCAACGTATAGTTAGTGAGGTCCAACAAGAAAACAATTAAGTAAATCTAATAATTAATTTGAATGCTTAAGTGAATCCAGTATATATGAAAATAGTTATTTCAGAGTGATGACTGAAGATAGACTATACAAGAAAGAAATGGTAGTGAAGCAAATAGATAGCCATCTAAAAAATATTGGATCTTTGCCATAAACTGTGTATTAAAATAAATCCAAACGTAGGCCGGGTATGGTGGTGCATACCTGCAAAGTAATCCTAGCACTCCAGAGACTGAAGCAGGAGGATCATTGTGAGTTCGTGACCAGCTTGGGCTGCAAACTGAGCTCAAGGCCAGCCTGAAATGCAGGCAAGAACCTCTTAAAAAAAAAAATAAAAATCAAATGTATGATAGAGATAAGTATAAAAAGAAAAATAAAAGCAGGTTTGGTGGCTCTTCTCTAATCCCAGCAGTTCAAGGGGATTTGGACTCCTGAGCCCAGCCTAGTGAATTAGCAAGACTCTGACACAAAGAAAGAAAAAAGAGGCCTAGGGATGTGATTCAATGAGAAGGCCTTAGATTCAATCTCAAGTACTAACAAACAAAAAAAGAAAAACCCCAATAATTTAAATTAAAACTTCATGCCCAGGCAAGCTCAGGAACCCCGGGTTCAATCCCTGGGACCACATGCTGTGTTGGTTTAGCAAGCCTGGGTTTGGTGACACATGACTGTAATCACAGCACTGGGGAAGCTGAAAACAGGAGGATCACGTGTGAATCCGAGCTGCGTGATGAGACACTACATTAAAAAAATAAAACTTCAGATTCAAATGAGATGTTACTATTAAGGAAAACCCATAAAAGAAAAAAAGGACAAAAGTTTTGTACATAAACAAGCAAGCAACAACAACAAAAAAAACTTCTGCATGGAATTTTTTTAAAAGACCATAACCAAAATTGAGACAAATCAAAAAAGAAGCATGTTTCAAAGGCAGAATTCAGTTCTTTAGTGTGTAAAGGAATGGAGAAATCAGTAATAAAGGACAGTCTAATAGGAAAAGGTCAGCAAAAGATATGAACAAACACATCTCAGAAAAGGACATACAGATGGCTTAAAACATCAAAAATTTTAACCTCCTCACATGAGAGAGACAAATTATTCTACAGAGAGATGGCAGCCTATTTTTCAGATTTCCAGAAATCCTAAGGTTTTATTTTAAGAGTGACCTTCTCTATGTATATATACAGGATACTGTTATGGACTGATGGTAGGGATACATTGTTTTAATTTCTATGAAGGGCAATTTTTAAATGGCTATTAAAATTATAAGAGTATATATAATGAACCACAAGGTCAATATTTAAAAATATGTATTGTAAAAGTACATGTGTGAAATACATATAAGATTGTTAATTGCGGCATTTTTGTTACAAAAAACTAAAAAAAATTAGTGTGAATCAATAAGGGAACATTTGGAAATATTCATAAAATAGGACGTTAGTTGCAAAACAGATTGAGGGAGCTCGTTAGGTCTGATGTGGAAAGATCTTTTAAGATATATCGTAAAGTGGAACAAAACTGCTTTGAGCCATACACATGATGTTCTTTGGGTGTACATTAAAAGAGTTTGGAGAATATATAGTCTTATATACCTATATTATAAGAATATATTGTGTAAGACTGTATGTATTATAGCTTTTCACCTTATGTGTTTACCTTTGACTGTCTTTAACCATAAATCATTAATAA